>CAIGQW010053321.1:13113546-13156997 GCA_903798125.1 Danio choprae
ACACACACACACACACACACACACACACACACACACTATACAGTAAAGTCTTCTCCTACACAATCCTCTTTGTATTTCTCTTTCATCTTCCATCACATCCTTAACTTCCTGCCAGCTCCTGTCATATCCATACTGGCTTCCTGTCAATGCGTGTCATTCTTAGTCTTTCCCCACCACACCATCTGCCAGACATAGTTCACCCTCCTAAGAGAAACTGGCGCCGGGCGGAAAAAGATGACCTGATCATTGGTTGTCATGTTGCCCAGTCTGTGAGTCTGCACAAAACCCCTAAAGAATGAGCATCGCCATCTGAAGCTGCTTCCTGTTTGCTTCTGAGCATGTTAAATGATACTTTCTCTTTCAATTTATTGTGCACAGTAACCATTTTTTTGTTAATCCACAACACCTTAAACAATTTTTTTAGGACAGTTCACCCAAAAATGAAGGTTTGTTATTCATGAAGTCATTCTAAGGCTCTCCAAGATGGAGTTGGCCTTTTTTTACTTCAGTAGATTTGTTTTGTAAAAATCTGTGGTCCTTGTGAATCAGAAAGTGCAAGTGAACCACTGTAGCCATTGACTTGCATTTTCTGAATCACTAACAACCACAGTTTCAGCTTAGAATATATAACTTTAATGTACTGAAGAAAAAAAAAGTTAATTTACATCTTGGATGGCCTAGGCATGAGTAAATTATCAGCAAATTTAAACACATAAAGCATGTTCACCTTCATACCAAAATGCTGATAATGCTGAAAAATATTTGTAAGCAAATATGCAATAATGCAAATAATGCAAGCAAATCTCACTGCAAAACTTTATAATTAATATGTTTATTTCCAGTTAGTGACAACAAAACTTCATAATGTGCGTAACTAACTCTGAGCACTTCATTTATGTCAGTTTCACTGTTAAGTAAATCAGTAAAAACCAAAGTAGTTTTGCAACATATCAACAGAAAACTTATGGCTCATGTAATCCTCTAAAGATGCAGCATTTTTTAATTGTTCCACTTCTGTTACATGAGGTGGGAACACATTTTTATAATGTATTGGCTCAAGGAGTTTGTGATATATTTCCTCCTTTCATACCGCATAACCTTTGCTCTGTCTGGATATATTAAATCCGCATTAAGGATGCCTTCCTGTCACGTTTCACACATTGACAGTAAACTGAAAGCTAATACATTTACAAATTGCAGTAACATCAATCAAATTCCAGCAAATCTAGCTGTGACTATTAATTTATGCTTAAGCTGTTTATGACCTTACTTTGTTAAAGGAAAAGGTGTTACGACATGTAGATGACCACATGCATCGTCAACTTATTAAAGGGATAGTTCACCTAAAACTGAAAATTCTGTCACCATTTATTTTACTTATTTAAAACATGTTTGTCTTTCTTCTGTTGAACACAAAAGAAGATATTAAAAAATTAATAAAACTGTATACCTGTAACCCTTGACCCCATAGTATTTGTTTTTCCTACAATGGAAGTCAGTGGTTACAGGTTTTCAGCTTTCATCAAACTATCTTATTTTATTTTAAACAGAATAAACAAACTCATAAAGGTTTGGATCAACTTAACCGTTTCATAATTAAGCTTTAAGTACTCATGCAGACCTCCCTGCACAAGTTTTTTAATGTGACCATTATTTAGAATTTATAAGGTGACGCATCAAGTTTATTACATGACAGCCCTGATGATTTATGCATATATTGTGTTTTGTTGAATGTTTTTGCTTTTCTGTAAATATTGGGAAATGTCCTAATTATGTTAAGAAATCGCTGATATTCCGACTATCAAATATGTTTAAGCACATGTATTTTGTTGTTTAAATGGCTTAATAATGATCATATTGTTTGTGATATGACTGGTGATTGGCGTCAGCTTGTTGCAGGAGAGATCGGAGCTGCTGGATTTACAACATGCTTATTCATACTTTCTCCTGAAATACATAAAAGTACTGTAAATGGCTTTAAAATTGTGAGAGGTAGAGAGTAAACTGTCTAGTTGCCTGAACAGTGTGTATCTTAAAGCACATCTTCCAATTATATTTAAAAATAATTATTATTGCCATCTCCATAGGCATCAGCGTGTATTTTACAAACCATAAATGTTTTGCTAGCACTTATGTCTATGGGAATGTCTAAAAGCTCAAATAAATGTTATTTGTTTGAAAACACTGATAAATTGTGAATCATGACAAGCACCACACATCTCTTTTTATACCTCAGCACGGTCCATTATGGGAAATCATATTTTAATCATAATAAATCATAATCAGTTGATGATGAGCATTCTGATTGTCATTCGAAAGGGTTAAGGCTGAGTAAATAGTGAGTAAATTTTAATAGGTGAACTATCTGTTTAAACTTAATCAATTTAAGAACGTACATGTAAACACACTCACAGCATCTTTTCAATGTACCCAGAACACCTTAGCAGTTGCATAGCAACACCCTGACAACCACCCGAAAACACAAGCTCTGTGTCATCATTTTCTGTGCAGGAAAGCACAAATTTTGGTCTATTTTTCATTTACAGGAAAGAGCTCTGTGCGTGTCTAATGTGAAGCTAGATTGAAGAAAAAGACATTATCCTCTTTGAAATGCATTTCTGCTTCTGCTGCTCTCTGAAGACAGGATTGAGCCTTGTTGCAGCAAGAGAAAGGCAAACAAAAGGGATGATGGGAGATAATGTTTTGCCGCATCATGTTTTCTTGAGGCATTTGCGTCTTAAATATATCTTTTGGTTTTCCCTTGTTCATTTCTCGTTTTTATTATAGCTCTCTCGTCCCACATGGGAGAGGAGACACTGAAATGGTTTCCACTTTCTCATTAAATCACATAACAAAGCGTTTTACTTTTCAGTTGGCTTAATTACATTGGGTTTGTAATAAAGCCAGTGCTGTAAGGTCTTTGTGCTGTGCACTGATGTAAGGAGTTTTGTCTGTCTCTCTCCCTCTTTCCTCTTTTGCTTTTCACACTCTCCCTCTCTCAAACACTTTTCAGTTCACATTCACACACCCTCGCACAGCTCCTCTTGGCTCTTTCCAGAAAAGAGCACTCCCTTCCCATCCTGCATTCTGTTCACTAACTGACATCTTCATTTTTTAGGGCCTGATGTTGTAACATCATGAACAACATATACAAACATATACAAACATATACAAACATATAATATAATATAATATAATATAATATAATATAATATAATATAATATAATATAATATAATATAATATAATATAATATAATATAGGGGCCTCAAAGTGGCGCAGTGGGTAGCACGATCGCCTCACAGCAAGAAGGTCGCTGGTTCGAGCCTTGGCTGGGTCAGTTGGATTTTGCATGTTCTCCCCGTGTTGGCGTGGGTTTCCTCCAGGTGCTCCGGTTTCCAGGTTTCAATCTAGACCAGGGGTGCCCAAACTCAATCCTGGAGGGCCAGTGTCCTGCATAGTTTAGCTCCGACTTCCTTCAACACATCTGTCGGGACGTTTTTAGTACACCTAGACAGAGATTGATTAGCAGGTCCAGGTGTGTCTAATTGGGGTTGGAACTACACTTTGCAGGATACCGGCCCTCCAGGACCGAGTTTGGGCACCCCTGATCTAGACAAGTATCACTAAGTTTTGTGAAGGTGTTATAAGCTAAAATAATGTATTTTTAGACTGAAAATAGTTATAATGACTAAATTTAAAAGCCTACATTCAGTGTCTGGTTAAATTGGATTGCGGATATGAACATGAACATGACGGAGGTCAACTTTTCAGTGAATATTGCTTTTAATGTTGTTTACTAGGTGTGGCTAATGACATTTATCAAATTCTTCACTGTGCTGTTGCTTTAAGAACAGCGGAATTGAGTTCATTTGTATTAAATTAATAGTCAGTCAGTCTGATGATTAATGTTCTCTTCTCTCTCACACTAAACCCTTACTTACATGCTCATCCTTTAACACCATGCTTTTATTATCTTCTCACATTTGCTCACTCTCAAACTCACAGACTGTCGCTTTCCCTCTCTCTCTTTTTTTCTCTCGCTAGGTGTTGTCATTACAAATTTGCACTATATGCTTGCGATATTTTATAAATGTTAGGAAAAATTATTGTGAGATCATGCCATTTCCATAACAAGTGTAATGCGAATTACAGTAAACTCATCCTTTCTTAGAAAGTCATTGAAAAAAAATCATGGCGACATATATAGGCTTTCTTATATTAGCAAAAGGTGTCAGAACAGCATTAATGACAAGATAAGCCCCATATACAGTACATGCAGGTAGGCACTGGTGTGTTTTTGGGATGTTATAGTGCGTGATTTCATAACGGAACTGTAGATTCAGAATTTCTGGATGAGTTGTTGCTCATAATCAAACAAGCCTGTTTCTGTAAATAAATGCATAGCCATGTCTTTAAATGGGCAGTCAACTAGGATATCATATTTTAATTTTTTTTTTGTGTAATGTAGCTGTGCGAACATAAAAAGTTCGGTTCGGTTTGCACCTCAGGAAATGTGCAACATTTAGTATTTTTATTTGTTAAAATTGATATCTTACATGCAAAGTTATATGCGTAACGACATAAACAAGGATGTAAACAATGGGAAACACTGTTTGGCACCGTTAACAATTTAGCTACAAACAAATTCATATTTATCTGTCAAACCCCTGTAAACACCCACAAGCTTCACCAGCAGGTGCAATTTCTCTCTAGGTGGTTATTTTCCCTGTGTTCTACATTTGAAATAATGAACTCGAGTTCACAAAAGATATATAAACGTTTCCTATTATTTACATGTTTATAATCCGAATATATAAAGACACTTGTCAAATTTTATTTTAGAGACCAGGCATGACCAAACTGATTATACTAGATGCCGAATTGCTAGTAAGAGGCATGACGTTTCCTGGTGACGTGGAGCCGATCCACCAGTCACAATACATTTAGGTTAACAGAACAATCAGAGCATTTTGAACGCGGGCCTTTGAAGGAACCAAGAAATATGATTGTCGTTTTCACGGTAGCTGAGTAGCAGTATAAAAGTAAGGTAAGATATGTGAAAAAAAGCATGCAAATGAAGCATGAGAACGCATTGCTTTGCATCATTGCTTTGCACCCCATAAACACAATCAAGCCTTAAAAAACACTCTGGTTATTCCTTTAAATCATAGTTATGTGACTTTTACGTACACCATATGACCTGTAAATGTATTGACCTCCATTGCAGTTTTTCTAAATATTATTTAGCTTAAATATTTTTTTCAAATTGCCTGAAACCCACCACATAAAAGCATAAACGCTATTTGGGTAAGTTTGCAAAATTAGTACATTTGCATAAGTAGTATTTTCATTTCACACTTTCAGTTTATTTGTCTGCATCTTCTGTCTGTCTGTCTGTCTGTCTCTTTCTCTCTGTCTCTTTCTCTGTTTCTCTCCGTCTCTCTGTGTCTCTCTCTTTCTCTCAGTGTCTCTGTGATGTGGGTGTTTTTCTGCTTTTTCGGTCGGTTGTATCAGTGCTTCTCTCTCTCTGTAGGTTATAATCAGCAGTGTGTGGGGGCCGTCCCCATAGTTCTTCCTGGGCTCTAGGGGCCAGTGACAGAGCTTTGTGTTTTAGAAAGAAAGAGAAGGAACGAGAGAGAGAGAGACCTGGGCATTCAGCTTGGTAATTATGTTGCCAAAGTGCCACGCAACTTGCTGGGCTACAGCACTAATAAATTGCCTGCTGTCTGCATTTTACAGTTTTTTCCACGCTCTGTTTTTAGAAAGAGATGAGGTGGAAAAATGGCGAAACAACAAGTTGCCTCTGTGTCTCTCTCTGTGTACTATTTGTTTTTCCTTGATATGGAGCATTAGTGTTTTGATGTCTGTTATGATATACATATGATACATATAATACACACACACACACACACACACCTGTAGAAACCATCAGATTTGGCCCCAATGACACAAACAGACAATCTTGGATCAGGATTGAAAAGCTATAGCTAAGTATATTATGCTCACCAATTTTCATGATAAAAAATACTGTAAAAATGTAATGTTTAATTAGTTTATTTATGATAATGTTAGGGTGACACAGTGGCTCAGTGGTAAGCACTGTCTCCTCACAGCAGGAAGGTTGCTGGTTTGAATCCTGGCTGGGTCAGTTGGCATTTCTGTGTGAAGTTTGCATGTTCTCCCCATTTTCGCGTGGGTTTCCTTCGGGTGCTTCGGTTTCCCCCACAGTCCAAAGACGTGGTTGCAGCTAGAAGGGCTGGGTTGCAGCTAGAAGGGCATCCACTGTGTAAAACATATGCTGGATTAGTTGGTGGTTCATTCCGCTGTGGCAAGCCCTGATGAATAGGGACTAAGCCGAAGGAAAATGAATGAATGAATGATAATGTTAATTATGATAATGACAATGTATATGATGATGTATATGATAATGAATTGATATTTCATATCTCATAAATATATGTGCGTCCGTGCATGCGTGCGTGCGTGCGTTTGTGCGTGCGTTTGTGTGTGTGTGTGTATTATACTTACATTTTAGATATACATTAATTTGATTGCACGAGTTTTAACACAAAGCAGCAGAACAATATCACTTTAAAAACAATAGACCAATCAGACGAACCTGGGGGCGGGATTAGTATAAATGTGTATTATCATCAGTACATGGGCAGCACTAGATCTGTAAACCTAGATTTTTCATTTAACAAAAAACCTCAGCTATGAACATCATATAGGTTAATTTAGTTTGACTAGGAGTCAAACACACCTAAGAAGAAATGATTTACTACTCTAATTATCTGCTATCAGAAGCTACTTAAGACCATAGACTTAAAGCATACTGTAAATGATTGCTCTTCCTTTAACTTTCCTGGATTGATTCTGTTCACTTGGTTTCTCGATGAGGACAATTGTTGGGATCTGACACATTTTCATGAATACACCTGTGTGTGAAGTAGAGCTTGCGTAGCTAGAAGCGTTTGCGAATAGCTCAGGTTGTCTGCTTTTAAACTTTTTTTTCTCAGAGGGGTTTTGGACATCAATAAATAGTTCCTTTGTGCCCTCTAAGTTTCTATATAGTGTGAATGTGTGTACAGTAGTTTGAATGTAATTGCATTACATTTGCAATGTTGTCATTATCATGCTGCTTTTCTTTTTTCGCCTGTAATACTGTATAGTATGGATGTATATGAGTTCAGATGTGGCTACGCACTCATGTGTTATTTATACAATGAATAACACATCACAGATTACGCAAAAATTATAGGGTAAGCAAATTATATTGCCTGTCCTCCAGCTGGTGATAGGTAGAAACGCTGGAAAGCAGCTGCTGACGAAAGCTTTATGCAAATTCATTAATGCTGTTACAGTATTACAAAAAAAAATTATGACCAATAAGTTTATGTCACACACACACACACACACACACACACACACACACACACACACACACACACACATGATATGATATAGTGTAAACATTTGGAATTATTCAGTTGTGCACTGAAATCTGTTTTTCTCCCATGTCGGGGATGTAATTATTTGTTGCTGGCGTGCAAATGTCAACATGGCCATGTGTGGATGTAATCACACTGATCTGCAATTCACATCTCTTCATTCATTCATGCTCAACACAGAGTGGGGTATCCACCTCTATGCTAATTATGCTAAACCCACATGCACAGTGCCATTTATATCCACTTACTGAACTATTGGGATCAATATGTGCTCACTGTTCAGTGGGTGTTTACATGTGTGTGTGTGTGTATGGACTGAGCTCAAATGTTCCCCAGTAGAATAGGAGAACCTGATACCAGCTGCTTTGTGGGGAGCAGCCAACCGTTCCCACAAGAAAAACAGATTAATAAACATAATCAGCTATGTCTTGTAATGAATATGTATGTTTCTGTGAGAATTAAAGCATGTAATATTTACAGTTGGTGGTTAAAATTTTAATAACATTAGATGTCATTGGAAATGCCTTGCCAAAATTGTGTCAAGGTTGTTAGTGCTGGGTTAAAAAGACTGAATTCAGATCAGTCCAAGTGCTGGTTATATGGGCCTGCTCTATGAGGAAAAAAACACAGTTCTTAAATGAACTACCTTGTTGTTAATATGTTTAAATCTCAGTTTTAACACATTATTTTTTAACACAATCTATGAGGTGTCCTTAAACCATTCGGTTCATTTTAATCTTGGACTATGCTATTTTCAGACTCCTTGTTTCAAGTCAATTAGGTTGTTTATGTTTCAGTTATGCTTAAGTTGTAGCAATGATCATTTATTATAGTGTATTTTTTAATGCAGTTAAAACTTTTATATTGTGTATAAAGAGCTAGAATGGCCACATGATTAAACTGTAAAGCAAGATAAGCAATATTGACTGATGACTTGTGTATTAAAGGCTTCTGTTTGCAAACATTCATTCATTCATTCATTTATTCATTTTCCTTCGGCTTAGTTCCTTTATCCATCAGGGGTAACCCAGTACTGGGAAACATCCATACACACTCATTCACACACATACACTACGGACAATTTAGTTTATTCAATTCACCTATAGCGCATGTCTTTGGACTGTGGGGGAAACCGGAGCACCTGGAGGAAATCCACACGAACACGGAGAGAACATGCAAACTCCACACAGAAATACCAACTGACCCAGCCGGGACTCGAACCAGTGACCTTCTTGCTGTGAGGTGACAGTATTAACCACTGAGCCACCGTGTCACCCGTTTGCAAACATAATAATCATTAAAATGGAAGTTGCTTTTAATCTAAAAACAGGAAATTTAATGAAAGTTACCAAGCAAAGAAAGTATTGATAATCACAATGGCAAATGCCCCAATATAATGTTTATTAAAAAACAACAATAGTATAGAACTTAGACTGTAGACTGTGTCACCATAGACTATGACCATTTGCAAAGGGTATGAATAATTTTGGACATGTCACTTTTTGTTTAAAGGTGAATTTTTTTTTTTACGCAATGATGCCTCTCGTATATCATCTTATTATCTTTTGGCAGAATATTTCCAAAAAAGATAACTTACTGGTTAAATAAAAGTAACTTTAAGTCAGAATTAGCCAGTGGTATTAATAATTTTGGACTTGACTGTATATACATATACTGTATATGTTATTATTAGTAGACAACTTCATTATTTTAAGTTCAATCCACTTCAATTTCTTACGTAATCGATTTTTGTTGGGACAACATGAATGAATTTTGTGGAACCCTGCATATTTTACAGTGTAGTAGTTGTAGTAGTAGTAGTAGTAGTAGTAGTAGTAGTAGTTGTGGTTCTTAATATTAATATTAATATTAATATAATATTAATATTATATTACTGTGCTTTTCCACTTGAGATTTACTGATCAACAAATCGCAAATGTCCTGCAACTTCAGTGCTGACATACTCCCTCCAGGCAGTACATGCATTGTGCAGCATCATGACACCTTTGTGACAATTACATGTGTGTGCTAATGGGAGCAGGTGTAAAAGTTCTGGAGCTCAGAGTCTTCACTTGTAAACAGTAACAGTAACAGTAACAGTACCAGAGCAGTGGTAATCAGCTGTGGTTTGAGTGCCAGCTGTTCCAGCAAGTTGCTGTCTGACTAAGCAGATATATTTAAGATCTGTACTTGCCAACTTATGAAACCAGGAAAGCCCTTTCCGGACAGATGAGAGCAGCTGTCAGAACAGTTCATCTGGGGTTCAGAAGGTGACATGAAATACTGTTTGGTTTGACCTATAGAAAGAAAAATAGCTCCGGATATCAGTGCTGGTGACTATAATGGCAGGTACTTGGTATACTATTCTTAATCTGTGTTCGCTCTTTCTATTCACTGTCAGTTACCTGTATACTTGCAAGCACATGGTAGGTAATTACAGAGAAACCTGTCCTGTGCCCTGCCAGAAATATCCGAGAGTAATGTCACTGTTTGGAGGACATTGTGAGAGGTCAAACGTGCATCCTTCAGTGACAGCTGGATGGGCCAACTTTCCAACATCATGTGGCTTTCTCTAAAATTAACATTCAACTCCAAATGTGGCCCTCTGTATTTATAATTCAGCCTACTGTAAACAGGATTTCAAACAAGATTTGACAGTTTGTGAGACCACCACAAAACATCATGTATAAAGCAGTGTAAAGACGCAGACTTTCTTAGTTAAAACTGTATTTAAATCAGACTGTTAGACTGCATTCACATCACAGTGGAATGTGACCCAAGTCTTTGAATTGAATCTGATTTAGATTTTGATTGAATCTGATTTAAATTTGGGTCATGTTTATATTTTACAAACCAGAAAAGTGTTTTCCCCTCTCACATACAGCATGACTCGTTATTTTTCTTTTATAATCAGGTGATGGATTAACCCATAGCATAATAAAGTACAAATTAGTACATCAAAAATGGTTTGACATGAAACCTTTATTCAGTTTAAGCTAGAGTCTGCCTACACTCAAATAGTTGACTTTACAAGGAAATTGGATGGAAACCTGTAGCCTTAAACCACTTAAGTTTTTACATGAGGTGAAAGTAAACAACCCTAGATGAATAAACAGAACTTAATATTTTATGTATTTATTTGTTGACTCAACTAGGACCTTACAGCACTTTATCAAAATGTTCAGTACTTTTCCATGCAATTTTCTAGTGAAGTCAACTATTTGGGTTAAGAATGTATCACAAAAATTACAATCAATATATTTGTACTTTCTCATTTTACATCCCTTTAAAGCTTGTTTAAAAATGAAAAAAGATATTATGCAGGGTTTAGGATTGATGCAACGTTTAAAAAGTCACTCAGACAAGGAAAAAAGAGAAATGAGAATTAGACACTGGCTTGTGAGGTGAATTAAGGACAAGCATTCTATTATATTTAAGAGAAAGAAATTTTCACTTTGTCACTCAAAGGTTGTCCTTCATAAGACCAAATTCTTAGCCTTTGCAAATACCAGACTCAAAGCATATAATTGAATGCCAACGCACCCACTCTAGAATAGAAACAACTAAGTTGGATAATACAAGCATTTGTCTTGAAAAATCCACATTAAGTCACAACATTTCTAGCTAGAAAAAAACCTATACAGTACATACAATTTCCTGCAGTGCTCAGATGAAATCAGCATTAACAATAAAACACCAACAATTTTTATTTTATTTCATGCAAATATCATTTCATGGAAGATCATCAATTCTTGAACACCATCTACTGTATCTGCTATCCCCTCAAAACACATTTATGAAAGTGCATGAATTGTAAACTAACACATTTTAAAGTTTGTATCTCTATATTTATGGATTTTCCATTGTAGTAAACATGCTTGATAGCTCACCTGGTACATCATTGTAGACATGAGCCGCACAAATCATAGTTTGACAATTTAGCTCAAAGCTATGTGTAAACAGGGTAAAATGGCATGGTAAATTGGAAATATGTTTCTCTACCTATTCTGCAAAACCTGAAACATGTTGTTCTGGGTATATTTTGCTGCACTTTTCAAGGCCACAAGATGCACTATAAACTACAAAATTTTTCTATCCTTTACAGATGCAGTTAAACAGCACATTGTCATGAAAAAACACATCTATTGGTACAAAATGTTTGTGACACATTTTTTATTGACCTATATTTAGTGCTAATTGGCATGTAGTGCTTCCATCTTCTCTAAAATATGGTAAATGTGACGATGGCAACATTTTGTTATCTTATTTGTTGTAATTTATGTATCATGACAATGTAGAAATTCAAATGTCCAATGAACATCTCAAAAACGTTAAATTGTGCTACATTGCATTTTAACATACCATCTACACAAAACCAAGCCTAAACCTAACCTACACTGCATGTCAACAAAAGTAACTGTGATATAAAAATTTTACTTTTTGCATAGTTTTGAGCACTTTTATCAAGCTGTTTTTCACAAGACTTGTACCTGAGAGCTATACATTATTTATTCATTAATAATCTACTCTGTAATAATAATTTGTATGAAAAGAAAGAAAAAAATATTTATTCTAGTTCTTGTTTCTCCTGGAACGTTTAGCAGGTAAAAAAATTCTCTCTTCAGTTTTGCAGAAATGTAGTGAGAGTCACATATTTCAAGTGAGCCTGGGTTGATATTATTTCTTTGCAAAAATGCTGCCACATCCACATATTTTTTCATGAGCCTGTGTTGCAACTATAAAAAGCCCAAATGTAGCCCGAATGAAAACACAAACTCTATAGGTCACTGCACAACAGTGACAGGTGTCTAGCAGCACCTGAACATATCTAAAAATCTGCACTCAGCAGGGTTCATAGTGCAGGTCTGTAGCAGACGTACAAATAAAACTACTATTTTCTTGGCAGAGTGCCTGAGATTTCCTTTTTATGGCTGTGAGATTAGTACATGGGGAAGGCTACGCATACACATTACATTTGGCATAAGGAACAGTAATGGGTAATCATTAACCTTTATGAAAGCGAGCAATTATTATTAAGCATATTTAATCATTTAGCACTTGCTTTTGCAGGAATCTTTCTTCAGCGTGTATTCTTTTAAGCTCAATGTTTTGAATGTAAGATCCAAAAGACCTTCATCAAAGTCTTCACAACTGACACCGCTTCATGCAGTTTTCTTTTCATAGTTTTTTTTTTATGGTACATCACTTATTGCATCTCAATTCTACTCTAAATACAGCAGAAGGTAATAGTGGGGTTTTTAGTATGGAGGTTGTATCGGCTTCACCTCTCCTGCTGCTTCATTTAGCTTAACCAGACGCTAAGATGTCATAATCCATCACCATCATTCATCTTCCTACAACCCTCTAGTCATCAAAGCCTGTCAATATTCTACTCCTATCCTTGTATTATATCACACAGTGGTTGGATATTATACAACTGAAAATGTATTCAGTGTATAACAGTTATAACTAGACATTAATATTAATTAACTTGCTGTACACTTTAGACACAATATTTCCAAAGATGCAGAACATAGCTCCAACTGATAAATAAAGGTTGTAGATATGTATTACTACTGCAGCTATATGTTTGTCTCACTGACTGATTTGTTTTTTTTTTCATTCAAGTAGACTATATTAGTGTAGGAAAATATTCCATATATAAAGTCTGTAGGGAATGGGCTGATTCTGAAAAGAGCCCATTTCACATTTCCAAGTAACTGTGAGGACTATTTCATATTTATACAAACAAGAACTGCCAAATTGACAACACACAAATCCACGCATGAATTTGAATTGTTAACCCTTTTCTAATGTTAATGAATCTGGTGTATTCTGAGTGACCATGTGCCCAAGGTTAGTAATTTGCAAACCATGTCTATAAACCTTTTTACTAGTGTGTTTTAGATTTTGCAAAGAAGTTTCTGGTTTTGCAAATTTTCCTCTCAAAGAGACTGAAGGGTAAAATCTCAGATTAAAAATTGCACTATAAATAATCCTCTGAAAAAGACAACATGCAATTGTATTTATTTATTTTTCCTTCAGTCTGCTAAATACCTACTATATACTACTATACTATATATACTATAGGCTACCAGAAGATTTGATATTTACTGTGCACATGTTTTTAAAATATTTTTCATTATAAATATTGTACCTCATATTTGTGAATGTTCATTTATTTTTTGTCATCTTTTTTCATTAAAATAGTGTTTTGAAACCTTAAGTGTCTTGTTTCTATCGCGATCTCTCAGGGGCAACACTCTGCTTTTAAACTTTAAAGAAATTTAAGTTCTAAATTAGAATTTTTATTGTAATTATTTATTTATTTATTTATTTATTTTTGGCCATACCGCCCAGTGATATTTAACAGGTCCATATGGTATTTTTTTGCTGAAAAAAATAGCTTTGGGGGTTAACTGTGGTCTGTTGACAATATACAGTAGTTTGTTCTTCTGTTTTCACACTTTTAAATGACGTGTTCAGTGGTTGTAGGCTGAATAATGTCCCTTTATTGTGCACAGTTTATTAAGAGCCTATTATTGCAAACACAGTGTAAATGGTCTACTCAGTGTTTACCCTCTAATGGAAGTTACTCTGATAATTTATGCAAAGGTTCACAGGGCTTTTTTTTCAACCTTTCATTTATGGCAGGAGTGCCCAAACTTTTTCGTATGAAAGGTCAAAAACCAAATATCATTGAGAGCCGTGGGCCGAAGGTAAATTATATTACATTAGAGTTGCCAGGGGTAATTTCCTATTTATTTAATAATATTTCTTAATAAGTAGTAAATATTGCTTTAAATTGTATTATCTTATGCAGTATTACTTAAAAAATAACTTATAGCAATAAAAAACATAAACAATCACATTTATAACACAGTGGAGTTCAATGCTGAATACACTCGTCAAGCAGAATCTGCCTTTGACTTGATTTGCTCACCAAAGTCTTTGCATTGTCGGATGACAGTATGTACATTTAAACAAAATCTAATTAATTTACACCATTAATTGAAACATTTAATTTCAGTTAGCTTTTAACAATAAAACAAACAAAGGGTTACATTCAATTTGAATTGACAATCTCTAAACCATCCCCATCATTCTCCCTCTTTTCTCAGATGGGATGGTGGGCCAAATCAAAGGTTACCACGGACCAACTTTGGCCCGCAGGCCCTAGTTTGGGCATCTCTGATTTACGGCCTTTGGTCAATGTCAAAATTCATATAAGGGTCTTTAAAGATGCTCTCTGGCCTGCAGCATCCATCATCCTCCAGCAGAGCCAATGTGCCATTCTCAAAACCAGTTCATATACATTAAACGCCTTTTACATGGACCCAGATTATAAACCTTTCCTAAACCATCTTTATGTACAGTACATCCAGCTCACATCTTTATGGAAAAGAAATGATCTGTAAAAGAAATGAAAAGCATTCACACATTAAAACGTTTGCAGTAAAATATATGTTTTTGCAACTCTATCTCACAGCAATTTGTAACTTTTTTATTTAGGGGCTAATTTATATGAATTTGGACAATCTCATTTGGACAATTTAGTACGATTTGCTCATCTTCCAATGACGGTAGGTTTAGGGGTGGGATTTGGTGCCATGTCTCCTAAAAATCTTTCATTTTCGTACGACTGAACTTGTATGAATTGTTATATATATCAGAGATCCATTTGTATGTTTTAAGCTGTTTTAATAATGAGACCCCTTTATGCATAAACAATTAACTTGTACAAACTCAGTTTAATTCATCTGGAGAGCTGGAGTTCTGGCTAACATGACCTTACTCAGGGTATCTGATTCACTAACCAACACAAGATACAAATTCACACACACACACACACACACACACACACACAAACCCACTCAGAATTTATGGGATGTTGCTATTGGAGATTTTGTTCATTTATTCTTTTGCCTTGTAGCAAGAGCCTATTTACCCAAAGCCTTTCCAAGATCTAAGAGCTCTTCTTGCTTGTCTGAAGTGAGTTCTCTTGTCCTAAAGTATTCAGAAACACTGAAGTAACTTTGTTATTAAGCAACTGCAATTCATCAAATGTATGCTTTATATCTTAATTACTTTTTAATTCTTGCATTAATTGTAACACTATAGTGCTATAAAATACTATACTATTATACTAAAGTAATACAAATTAATTTGTGGCATTAGAAAATGAAATATGCTTGATGAAAATGTTTGAAAGAATGAAATTATTTAATGTGACCAGCAATTACAAACATAGTCACTAACGTTCAAAGAATATTGTTTCAAATTGCTAATGTCAGTAAATGTCATTTTATTCAACTGTAGAGATAAAATGAAACATCAAAAATTGTTAGAGCAAAGATAAATGCCCCATAATACAATTCTAAAGCTTAAAAAAAATGTAAAACACCCGTGAATCACAAAATGTCTCCTAATTAACAGACATTTCATACAGTGTTTGTGTTCTTCAATGGGCTTACCTTTTCAATAATTGATGACTTTGAAGAGAGCGTACTTTTCATCGAGCCCATTATAAACGCATTACAATAGCATAGTATCAGAAAACCGTTTTAGTTTTCAAAGACTCCCTCCATCACTCGTTCCCTCAAATCATGAATAAAGGCTTCATATCAGTTTAATGTCTGTTATGGTTTATTTAAAGCATTTTTCAGCACTGCAGGACTGGTTCGGTGACATGACAGAATCGAGACCTGATGCCACTTTTATTCAAAGAAACTTTCGATATACATTTTCTCTGGGAATTGAACTCATTGGACATTGTGGTTCTTGGTTCTCATTTCCGCAGAATATACGAACACATTCTGGTGAAATGCACTGTAAGCTAAAAAGTGCCTGTCAAATGCATAAAATTAAATGAACACATCATTTGAAAAAATAAATAAATAAAAAAGTTCATGAACAGCGCTTGTCCATTTTGCTGTTTTTGCAACCTGTCATGCAGATTAATGCAGCTTTCATCATGTTGGGTCTGGGACTCCCCGGTCTAGTTGCCTATTCAGAAGTGAATATTTATATAATCTTGTCATTACCTGAAATAACATTTCTGAAAAAAAAGATTGCTCGATGCCTATTCATAGCCTTTAAGCCAAGTGAAAAGTGCAAAGTACAAGCCATCAGTCAGATACACAGCGGGTTAGCTAGCTTTTGGAGTTCTGTTGATAAAGAAAAGCTTTTCATCTGAAATTCAGGGGGGTTTAAATGTAGTTTGTAAAATGAATAAAGTCTGTGAGGGAGAAAAGCCACAGGCAAGCTTGCGGAGAAAAAGAAGTCATTAATAAGCAGTCTATGTGAAGCCATACAGAGCAAACAGCAGTCTGCTAGCTTTTATGCTAATGAGCACTTAGCATGTCACATTGTCAGCTTTATCTGACTTTTTTTCAGGTGTTTATGGGAATAACTGCAATGTTTTTGATCAAATTCATGTTGTTCCTACACCCCAATGCAAAGGGCACATCTTCTTACCTGTGTCAGAAAAGATTGTTTGTTAAAGTAGAAAAATATTAGCACTTGCGAACTCAGAGGCCTTCTTACAGTCGTCAAGTATAGTTATTTATATTTTTATTTTTATGTTATTTGTCTGATGTATATATCTGAGCTCAACATATGCAGCAAAATAGGCTTTAAAATATATGTATAAAGCTGTATTTAGTCAAACTTTTTTATTTAGCTCAATAAACTACTAATTAGCTGCATATTAATAGTTATTAAGGTAGTATTTTGGTTTAGGTATTGGTATGATATGTAAAATATAAAAGTATAGTTATTAATATTTATATTTTTTATCTTATTTATCATATATATATATATATATATATATATACATATATAAAACTGAACTCAACTAGAGCCATAGAGAGAGAGAGAGAGTTGCGACATATCCATTGACTCCAATAAAAAAAAATTAGCCACCCAATAGTTTCCAGAAGTTAGCACTTACAGCTAAGTTACAGCTGAAGATGGCTGGTTTTGCCGCAGTGGGTAGTGCTGTCGCCTCACAGCAAGAAGGTTGCTGGTTTGAGGCTCGGCTGGGTCAGTTGGCATTTCTGTGTGGAGTGTGTTTTTGTGTTCGCGTGGGTTTCCTCCGGGTGCTCCGGTTTCCCCCACAAGTCCAAAGATATGCGCTTTAGGTGAATTGGGGAAGCTAAATTGTCCGTAGTGTATGAGTGTGAATAAGAGTGTATAGTGTTTCCCAGTGATGGGTTGCAGCTGGAAGAGCATCCGCTGTGTAAAAACATATGCTGGATAAGTTGGCGGTTCATTCTAATAAAGGGAGTAAGCTGAAAAGAAAATTCATGAAATGAGTGTTTTAACATTATGTACCATTATTTGAATTAACCGTGAAGCACTTGCTGGAACTGTTTGAATCACATGATCTAAAATTTAGGACTTCCGTTGTCATAACTCTCTCTCACTATGGCTCTGAGCTTATCATATGCAGAAAAATTTACTTTATATGTATTGAACTTTTTTTTCCATTAATTGGCCTATGGACAATATTTAAGACTATACGATTTTAACTATTTTAACAAAAAAATAATTTAAAAAAGTCTCAATCTGCATCTACATATTAAAAACCTTTAATGACATTATGAAATATCTAAAACGCGATTGTTTTTTTGGCTTGCATGAGGCACCATCAAAAAAAGTCAGCTATTGTGCTCTACACTATGTAACCATTATAGTTTTTAATTTGTAAAACAAACTCATTAAACAATCAACTTTGGCAATAAATCTTGTCTAGCAATAAAAGAGCACTTTATAACCGTGAGTGTGCAGCGTTTGAAGCATTAGATAATTGAAAAGGTTGTGTGCAATTCATAGTCCAGATGACTTCTGCAGTTATCTCATTAAAATGATACGTAAGACAGAATAAAAGAAAGTGAAAAAAGACAGAGATGGTGAAGCGCATCAGAAGTATTGTCAAAACATTGATTCCAGCCTCTTCTGTATTACTTGATTAAAGTGTCAGAAGAAAGATATGTAGCGGATTAATGCAGTTTAACGTCATCATCTCTGGCAACAATCAAATGTGAAATTTGACAGTAAAAGTAAACAGCGTCTTCAGATTGTCTTGTAAACAAGATTTCTAGTGTTTATTTTCCCATCTGTTGTGTCACAGATCTTACTGTTCAACCGCAGAGAGATTTTCAAACCACTTTATGTGTGTTTTGTCCACCTCAGGGGCTCTGCTTCAATCACCCTCAGCTTTTATTTTACATTGGTAATGTTTCATCAGCAGCAACAGGAACAACTAATAAGACTGATACGGAAGTGCTTGTTAATGGGATTCGCTTCTCTCATTAAAGAGGAACGAGAATAACAGGAAGTTGCAGGCAGGTATAGAAAAGACATGCGTGATTACTGAATGCAACAGCGTGGATGTGGCACTGCTCATGTTGTTTAAAAAAATAAACTAAAAAACATATTGTTTTGAAGTTCGTTTTACAAGAAAAGACAATTTCAGTGTTTCTACTTTAAAATAAGCAGTATGCTACTTGCTTTTTCTTTGTAACTATGTGAAATGGACTAATCATTTCTATGTGGAAATTGCTTTTATACCCAATTTTATAAAAACAAAAAATAGAAAAGGTTGAAAAAAAATGAAGCAACCATGTCACGTTATTACCGGTTCTCTAAATTTTTTATGTGTTTTGAGTAAAATTTGTGTTTAATTTTATTTCATAAACTACTGATAAAGTGTCTTCAAAATTAAAAAAAAGAATATTAACATTCATTCATTCATTTTCTTTTCGGCTTGGTCCCTTTGTTAATCTGGGGTCGCCACAGCGGAATGAACCGCCAATTTATCCAGCATATGTTTTACGCAGCGGATGCCCTTCCAGCTGCAACCCATCACTGGGAAACATCCAAATATTAACATTTAGAGCATTTATTTTCAAAAACATTTCTTTTACAGTCATTGAAATATTCATTGTGCTCTATATTAAAGGTGCAATTTGCCCAGAACTGAAACACTATTTATGAAAATTGCAAGATGCTCTGATTTACCCCAAAACTTATATATGCTACAAACTCAACTTACACTCTGGGTTATTTAAAGCCAAATTGGGTAAAATATGGACTAACCCAAACATTGGGGTAAATTTGCTCCTATTAATTTAATATAAAAAATTAACCCAGCAGTTGGTTAGAGAACTGGGTTGTTGGGTTTCCCCCACAAGTTCCAAAGACATGCGGTATAGGTGAATTGGGTAAGCTAAATTGTCCGTAGTGTATGTGTGTGAATGAGAGTGTGTGGGTGTTTCCCAGTGATGGGTTGCAGCTGGAAGGGCATCTGAGCGTAAAACATATGCTGGATAAGTTGGCGGTTCATTCCGCTGTGGCGACCCCAAATTAATAAAGGGACTAAGCCGAAATGAAAATGAATGAATGAACTGCATTAAAATTAAATAATAAAACCCTATTGTAAAGTGTGATCATAAAATAAAAATGTTTACAAAAATATGTATACATAAAGTATTATATATTATATATGTATATTATTATAAATATTATGTATTACATAACTAAAGTCTTCTTAGGTTTTTCATTTCCCATTGAATTTCCCATTGAAGAATGAGACACGAAATGGAGACATGGAAGCAATGGCAGTTTCAGTTACCCAGAAAAACACATACAGTACACAAAACTTCCTTTGGGGGGGAAAATCAAGCCCCTGGAAAGCAGGATTGACCAATCAGAATCTAGCCATTTGAGCACAAATAATACATCACTTTTCTTGTCCTCTGTACACGCTCTGCCTCATTTTTCTCCACAGATGTTCTGCTGATTTTTTTTTTGTGCTGTTGTCTCGAGGATGTGATTGGTAGCTTTGTTCTCCTTTCCATCCACTTTATTATGCCTTGAAAATGAACCTGGCCCCTTATAAATACCATGGTCATGGATAAATCTGTGCCCGTTCACAACCCTGTGAAATATTAAACATATAGAGAGAGAGGGAAAAGGGCGCCCACCAGCCGATAGATCAATATTTGCACCTCAGCGCAAAGCAATAAATATTCGTTGGTGCGAATATGATTATGACTTTGTAGCCCCGAGACATGATTTAATGACCGCTGATGAATTAGGACAGGGCGTTTCATTCTCTTTGTCATGCATAATTTCTCATCTTTCTTTTCTGTCTTTTGATGATGAGAAGCCGTGCTTCAGAATAGCCCATGCCTGTTTGTGCTTGCACTGGGTTTATAAGAGAACATGTGTGGAATAACACTGGGCTTCAGATTCAGAGCTTGGTCTTGTTTCATCATTCACAACTTCAGAAATAATTTACGTTTTTTAAGGCTCTGCTGGCCTTTTGCTGCAGTTTGAAACATTGCGGAATTGTGAAATGGATCTCATTATGGCCGTCTATAAATTTATTATAATGAATAATACAAATTTATTTCATTAAATATATACAGTACAGAGGAATTTACAGCTCCAGTACTGGGTTGCAGCTGGAAGGGCATCCGCTGTGTAAAACATATGCTGGATAAGTTGGCGGTTCATTCCGCTGTGGCGACCCCTGATGAAGGTACTAAGCTAAAGGAAAATGAATTAATGAATGAGTACGTAGGTAATGAAAATCAGTTATGTAAAGCTGTTTAGTAAATTACTGTAGGCTAAATACAACTACACATATACTGTAGGCTAAATACAACTATATAAATAAAAATTATGCTTGGAGCATATTTATTTGGATTTATAACTATGCATTTGCTCTAAAAGAATGTTTTTATGGTTTAATTACATCCACTCATTCGTATACATACATACATAAATAAAGAAGTACGTACATACATACATACGTATATACATACATACATACATACATACATACATACATACATATGGATATTATGTACCATCATTTGTTTCCACTTGGTTTGTTATTTTCTAATAGATTCGTATTTTAAATGTATATTCAGGTTATTTTACATGGCATGTGCTAAAAATTAAAAAAATGTAAATATCCTTGATAACATAGTACAAATTCAATCCCAGCTCACACAAATACACAAAATCAGCTAATAATGCTGTATTATGCATGCCAGGCCAGTAGTTTGCGAAGTAATCTAGATATATACAGTATGCATGTGCATTACAATTTACAAAGTTACAAAGTTTTTTTTGCTCCCCCAAAAACAATGTTCTTGTTGTTGTTTAAATGGGCTCTAGTTTTTCAAATAGCCAGAGGGGGAAATTTAAAGCTGAGCTGAATGTCATGCTTGATCCCCTCCATTACAGTCAGCAAACCTCGGTGTAACACTCTAAAGGATTAGATGATCATATGAACCTGTGATACGTGCAATGTAACTATACTGGAGTCTGTGCGGAGGAGCTGAATGTGGACACAGAGCCCAATCTGATGGCTCCAGACAAAACTGATTCCCTCTTGGCTAGAGGAAGGTGAAAAGTCATCCTGAAATCTAAAATCTTTTGATTGTTTTCAGCATTTTATCATCATGTTTGTTTTAAGATTATCTAAAATAAAGACAAAATTGGCATGTATAATGTATAGGTATTCAAAACATGTTACTCTCTTCCACCAACAAGAATCAAGGATTTATTTATGACATCACTGCACACTTCTCATCAGATATTCTCACCAATCAAATGCTCTCTACTAGTATCTACTAATAGAAATGTCCCACCTCATTTAACCCTTTAACTTCCACTGTAAGGGGCCATTTACATGACAATGTTTTCAGTCTAGATGGGAACCTTTTTGTGCATCTTGCCTGTCTGAAAAATGAAGTTGAAGTTTTGAAAAGTGGAAGTTTTTGAAAACGCCACCATTGTTGTGTTCGTGTAAACACCCGTAAACAGGAGCCTTTGAAAATGATGTCATGCGCATGCATAGTATGTGTTTATTTCAAAATCCACATTTACATCTCAACCAACAGCAGAGACGCATGCATGTTGTCACCTCCCTACTGGAGCACCCAATACTGGCCTGATGTACATAATAGTGTTTCGATAGTCTCAAAACTGAGATAGTTTTGGAAATGTTGTCTTGTAAACAAATTTAAAAATGTAGGGGGAAAACATTTCAGTTTTTAGCTACATCGTTATAGTGTAAACGTAGCCTAAGAATTTTTTTTTTGGTTAATTGTGTTCATGACACCACTCTAAGCACATTTTGAGCTTTTTGTTTTAATAATAACCTACAGATAATGAACAACCAGACAGTTACGATGCCATGTTAAAGGGTTAAGACATGGCTGAAATCTTTGAAATCAATGTTTGCATATAAGACATGCTTGCATATAAGAAAATACTAAACATGTGGTCAATCTCAATTCCTCCACATTTATTAGTTGTAACAATGTGGGGAGGAATCCCAAAAAGCAGTAATGCTGAAATGTGCTGAGCATAAATACACTTACCTACCGCAAACACTGAGAGGGGAAATGCATTACATAGAGGATAAACGATTCAGGCAGTGTAAATGTAATTTCCATTGGGATGAATGAAGTCTTGTTTTATGTTAATATCACACAATCTGCCAGCACATACACAGTCTGATGTGGTCCAAAGACACAGCAGCGAAAAGCAGATCAAATGCACAAGCCAGCATGGACCATAGAACCTATCAGGCCCATTTGAATTCTACACTGAATGCTGAAGAAATTGTCAGACAGACTGAGCTTTGCTATTATAGGCTCTGGCTGTCATGAATTCGATGCACTTTAGCTTAAAAAGTCTGACTAGGCAAAGTGATATAAACGAAACCCTACTGAGTGTTTCTTAAAGAGGAAGGGGCCACTCAATAGTGCTGCCCTGTCTTCCTATTTCAGTTTAAATAACATCCCCCATCAAACAAAGCTTTTAAAAATCCCCTGAAGATCCTCTAAAGAGTGTGCAATAACAAAAGATATTAAAACTTTGCTGTGAAGTCAGGAAGTCAATCATTCAGGGCTTTTGTAGAATATATTGAACGCTGAAACTCATTTGTCATGAGCAGACTCTCATGTCTTTGCCTTTGTTTTTGTTTTTCCTCTCGCAGACAGTAACTTTGTGTTGGGGAACGCACAGGTTCAGTCTCTCTACCCCATCGTGTACTGTTCTGATGGCTTCTGTGAGCTCACTGGTTATGCCCGCGCAGAGCTGATGCAGAAGAGCTGCGCGTGTCATTTCCTCTATGGGCCAGAGACCAGTGACAGGCTGATGGCACAGATCCAGGGTGCTCTGGACGAGAGGAGGGAATTCAAGACAGAACTGGTCTTCTACAAAAAAGGAGGTAAGAGTCATTTTGTTAATGCCTTTCTCTCCTGCCTCACAAGCAAATGACAAGGCCTTCATGCTAATTCCCTAAATATTCATCTTAAACAACATGCAAAATTATCTATAAAAACCCACCTTTTCCGAGAGCACCTGAACCTCAGTGAATAAAAACCAAGCCCCCTTTTCTGTCCCCCACCTCACCCCACAACAACCCAAAGTACTTTAAATTCTAAGTATGCCTTTAGGAAACCACACTCATTCATCTCACTGACACATTAACTAACACAAACACTGTGCATTTATGAAGTGTGCTTCACACAGGGGAGTGGGCTTGACAAACCACCTGTAAAATCACTTTCTCTTTTCTCTCTCTCTCTCTCTCTCTCTCTCTCTCTCTCTCTCTCTCTCTAAAAAGAAAAACAAAAAAGCTCTAGCACTCTTACTCTAGCACTAAATTGTCTGAGCACAAACAGGTTACTTTGTATAACTAGCACTTCTTTTGTGTATTACCTCTTCTTGTTGAATCACTGAATGCCTCCTCAATTGTAAGTCACTTTGGACAAAAGCATCTGCTAAATGACTAAATCCATCCATCCATCTATCCATTGTGATTAGTAATTAATTCATTCATTTATTCATTTTCTAAACAATTGCCTGTTACTTGTTAATAATTTATTTTAAACTGAATAATATTAGGGCAGCACGGTGGCATAGTGGGTAGCATAATCGCCTCACAACAAGAAGGTTGCTGGTTCAAGCCCCGGCTGGGTCAGTTGGCATTTCTTTGTGGAGTTTGCATGTTCTCCCCGTGTTTGCGTGGGTTTCCTCCGGGTGCTCCGGTTTCCCCCACAAGTCCAAAGACATGCGCTATAGGTGAATTAGGTAAGCTAAATTGTCCATAGTGTATGTGTGTGAATGAGTGTGTATGGATGTTTCCCAGTGATGGGTTGCAGCTGGAAGGGCATCCGCTGCGTAAAAACATTTGCTGGATAAGTTGGCGATTCATTCCGCTGTGGCAACCCCAGATTAATAAAGGGACTAAGCCGAAAAGAAAATGAATGAATGAATAATATTAAATATCGTTATTATTATTAGTAGTAGTAGTAATACTGTCAATAATAATAATAATCGTTATTATTATTATTAATAAATACCTAAATGTAACACCTGCATTTTAAATGGAAGAAGGACTAATTAAAAAGGACATCAAAGCCATTAAAAGCAATTAAAATCACCACAGGTACACTTTTGATAAGGACGCCAAATCGAGGCAAACTCTAAAATCAATTAATCAAAAATTAATTAGAATTGATTAGAGTGATAAAGCAGACGTAGCTGCAGGCAAGGAAAAAATGAATTACCAGTGACATGAGAAACAATGATACAAATAAAGCAACAGAGCCAGGCTATGTGCTGAAAAAAGATTTATTCCCATCTGGAATAGTTTGTTCTGATTGGTCACTTCGTTGGTTAAATCTTGACTAATTCACCGTAAAAACAATGATTTACTACACAGTGTCTTTTCCTCTTCCTTATCAGCGATTAGACAGTTTGATTATAGATTTTTAGTCTCCGAATTTTTATGGATAATAAAGTGGATGCACAAATTGAATAAATGTAATGCGAGCTTGTAATAAAGCAAACTGAAAGGAAAACAGATTTACAATTGCTCACTTTAGCAGCAATCATGAGTTCAACCCTCAGAGCAGACGACCAAACAAATACCATGTCTGTCCAGACAGCCCATTCATTTGAACAAATTGACTTTAAATCCTGCCTCCTTCTTTAACGTGTGTCTGGAGCAGCTGAGCATAGATTATGATAACATCATGATTCAAGTATTTTCTCTCCCTCACCGATTTCCCCGAAAAATAACACAATATGCCTTTAAACCAGCCTGGGATAAACAACGGCTCAGAGATTACGGTGATTTTAGATGCCTTGATTTGTTTCATGTTGAACATGATACACAGAAAGAGCGCAGCGTGTTGGATAGTTAATGCCATGCACATTTTTACCCACCTGCAGTCAAGAGAACACGATTTCATCCATGTACCAGGAGACCACTGTGAATTACTGCGAACATACAGAGTTAGACCTCTGCGTCAAACCATATCAGCTTGGGAAGGATTTGGCAGACATTTACAACTAAATGTTTTTGTTTTTTTGCGAACACAGCAGTGTTGAAAACCGATTTCTCAAACGATTCACTTCAATTTAGCATGCATGTGGCATGCCTAAATTCAGAGAGTCCGATTCATTAATTTGGCTGGTTTGTAAGAGATACTCTTGGAGCCGTTTGTTGTCTTATATCAAAGAGAATAGGCAATTTGGGTGTTCTATCCAGTTGGTAAGGGCTGGTTGTGCATTGTCTAAACAGCAGTCCGAATGCTTCCTCTGTTATTCTGCTTGTGTGCATCAGTCACAACAGGCCTCCTGTCAGTTTGTCGCCGAGTCAAAGGACTTCTAAACGCTGTGGCGTTCACTGAACACGTCTCATGGCCTCCAGGTTCAGTTTTAGGTTGTGCACGGTTCAAAGGGAATAGACGATCATAGTTACAAGACTGCTGTAAACTCCCTCTGTTGCACAGCTGCCATGTTGCATTGAGACACTGTCAGTCCTCTGAAAGATGAAGAGCTCAGGAGTCTGTCAAATGCACATGCAATGATCACGTTGACTTAACCAAATAAAACAGTACCAAATAAAACAAAATAAAAAAAACTCAAAATACTGAGAAAATGTCCTTTAAAGTTGTCCAAATTAGATTCTCAAAAATTCAAAAATGTCAAAAATGTAGTTTTGATCAATTTTACAGTAGGAAAAAGAGGGACGATCGAAATATGTTTGCTTCCCTTTTCAGGACCTGTGAGGAACACTTCATACAATGCAAAGTGACTAGTTACCAAAAAGTGCATAATGGCTACCAAAAGCACATAAAAATATTGTGAATAATTTTATCCTTAATCTTGCCTATATATAAAGCTACAATATAAAAGTTGGATTCCTAACTGGATTATTGGAAATTCCACAGATAATCAGGAAATCTCTTGCTGTTCTAAACTGCTGAGTTGAATGTGAAACCCTGTTGTTTTTTATTATCACTTTAAGCCAAAATGGCCATTTAATCACAGAAAGCGGGCAGTTTCAAATATTCTTTGAAAGCAGCTAAAATACGTTTGACGTACAATGGAAGCTCATTTAAGTAATTGAAGAGCGGTTAGGTGAGATCCAGGAGTTGCATTTGACCTTTTAGGCCAATAATTATCATCGCATCCATTGTGCAGTCAAACTAGCAGCTGATTAATCATTCATACAGTAGTTGATTTTAGCTGTTCATCACGTGTGGCACAAATCAATTTATTGTATTAAGCTACTGTCAGCAACACATGCTTTATTCATAGCTTTGCATATTGCCGCTTTTGGCATTAAGTAGTTTGTTTTGAATATATTGCTCATTGCATTATACGGTGTATGGTCTCTGGCTTTTTTTATTGAAATTTACTTCTCTTGACTCAAGCTGTGCTTAATGAAAGGTCTTGGTGATTTACACACAAACACACACACACACATACAGACACACATACACAGACACACAAATGTGTATCATTAGGGACTCCAACCTCCAACCAAGCATTTCTACCTCTTTCTTTCCATTTCCCTCCATCTCGATTTAATGAGGCATGGTAAGATGCTGCGGCATAATGTCGAGCAGCTGCAGAACAATGTTGGAGAACCTGCAGCAGACGTGCATATGCACACACACACACACACACACACACGCACACACACACACACACACACACACACACATATTAGAGGGAATTCTGTGCTCTGCAGTCATGACGTGTTCTGCTCTCCTGTCAAAAAACTACATTTATAAACTCCGAGAGAGGCAGCACATGGCATGGGTTACTGACAGTCTTAAGCAGAAAATTAGACCAAATTTAATTTCTCGGAAAAACAAGTGCTTAGACAAATCAGAGCACTCAGCAAGAAAAACTAAATTGTATATGAACATGTTATGAAGATATAATTTACTGTTTATTCATCAATATGCAAACAAAAAAACAGTTTGTGTTCAAAATGAAATGGCATCTTATAGTGTGTAAATACTGCATTTTTCTGCTGAAGAGAAATACCAGAACAATGTTAAGTTTAATTTTGCCAAATGTCTATTATTTTATTACAATAGAAATGTTTTTTGATGCATACTTTTAAAAATTTGTTAGAATTTTTTGTATGTAAGTATTTGACAGTATGTCTGTGCCAGTAGTCTTCAGTGCATATAGAGCAATATAAACAAATACTCTAGAGCAAGTCCAGACCAATCGATAATGTAATGATTTGTTGAGTTCCTTATCAGTTTTCTTTATCTGCTTGATAAAATCTGATATATTTATATAATGTGCTCTTATTTATATGATATTTGATATTTACCAAGTATACTGTAGAAGTGATTTTTTTATCTCTATTTTTTACATTTACTCAAGGAACACAGTGGGTCTTATGGAAAATGAAGCTATTACAGCCAACTGAGACAACCACTGACAAAACTAAATCTCATTTAAACTAAAAGAAATGCGGAGCAAAGGTCTTATCAACACGTTGCACATTAAGTCAGATCTACCTGTAAAAATGTGTCAATATTGAATGTTCATGTTGAATGTTATAGTAACTCTCAGATGCTGTATTGTGTTGTGACAGGAACTCAGTTCTGGTGTCTTCTGGATATCGTGCCCATTAAGAATGAGAAGGGAGAGGTGGTGCTCTTTCTAGTGTCACACAAGGACATTACAGACAACAAGAAAGTCCAAGATGAAGAGCAGAGCCCAGAAAGAGGTGAGCATCTCTATGTGTACAGTACATGATGGCGTTTACTTACTAGGGTTTTAAAAAAGTAAAGAAAAAGAAAAAAGTAAAGTTGAACAAGAGTTTACAACCAAAGTGCAAAAAAGTTTTCACAGAACGTCTGTAACATTTTAGAAGGAATGGACAATGTACTGTTTAGGTATAAAATCAATTATACCCAATGCTACATACAGTGCTCAGCATATATGAGTACACCCCTCACAAATCTCTCATTTAAATTTATATTTTCTATAGGAAGCTATACAATATTTTATTTGTGGATATACATTAGATTAGTCAGTACTGAAGCCAAATCTGGAACTAATCTAACAAAATAACTGATTATTAGTAGCCCAAATTTATGTGTTAGGGAAAAATATTAAATAAAAATTCAAAAAAGAGCTTAATTCAAGAGAAACAAAAAAAAATGTACAAATTCTGTTGAAATGTACGTAGTTTGTATTTTTTCCTTAATATTTCGCATGAATTTAAATGTATTATCTTTCTATTTCTAAAGACGTTCGGTGACTAAAATATTATTTTAATAAATATATCTGTTTAATAAATCTGTTTTGTTTAAATGCACCCAAATATATGACCTATGTTCACTGAGAAATGGATGCAAATATTCATTTTCAAAATGGGGTGTACTCAGTTATGCTGAGCACTGTATGTATACGTAAATTTATTGGCATTAGTAAAAAATCCGAAGCATGGCAGCTATTATTAAAATAAATAAATATAAATCTGAAGTTAATGATAAAAAAAACAGCAGATGTGATTGCCAGAAATTGAGGTTAGAGTTAAAAAACATATTTCACAAATACAGAATGCCACCACAGACACTAAAATAATGAAATAAACAATTATTTCTTTTAATTATAAGTTGACTTGTTTTTCAGTTTGAAAAATAAAAAAGAAGATTCTGTCAAATGACATGAAATGTCTTATTAGATCTTTTTTCCACTTAGCAGTAATAGTAATAATAGTGATATTTTTAGTGTACATTTTCCATGATCTCACTCATAATCCCTAATTAAAGTTCAATTTAAAATGTACAGTTTTTTTCAATAATATTGTGAAATACAAACTTGGCAATCTCAAAAGAAATATTATACATAACAATCTTGTGATGCCTATGTTCACTTGTAGGATTCCTGTAGTAATCGAATTGAAAACTATAAAAGTCACCAGCTATTATCATTAAAGAAATAATAATATTTTTATTCTCTAGAATTCTCTATATTTTATTCGCATTAAACCTTTAATGTACAGCACAGGTGGTTTAAAGAGCACAAAACCAACACACAGAATTTGCTTGTTGACCCAGTCTCTTGGATACCTTCTGTAATGAGGCCAAGCTTGCAAAATCCACAATGTACAATTTTACTGTTTTGTGTAGAACAAAGGAAACAATGAGGAAAAGAGAGGAAAGTGAGAAAATCATAATGTGTAAAAAGCCTCTGTGTGTATGCAGTAAAAGTACAGAACGCAAGTGCTCAATAACAAAGAGAGAATAGCTTCAAAAGGGTAAATTATCCCTTTATACACCAGCACCATTTTCAGCCTCATACGGGATGCTCTACAAAGCATATTACAAGATGATTATGCCTATTTTGGCTTAATTCCACTAATATTCATATGCCCGCATACACCTCCAACACCTGGTGCTGTGAATGTCATACTTCGCAAGCTCTTTTTCTCTTTCCCTCTCGCTCGTTCTTGGCTCCTGAATCATGATTTTCGGATGCTTCGATATACAGGCCAGCAGCATCTCCTGTGGTGCTCGCTGTTACAGTAATCCTGACACTTCTCTTCCCCAGAGAGATGGAGTACGGTATACTGATAAACAGAGAGATGAGGAAAGCTTGGCACAGAGGTGTGAAGCTCCCTTTAGTGGCCTGAGCTCAAGCCAATGCATGGTACTGTTCATTTGGCTGAGGGATGAACATTGGACTAGGAATAATTTATAGCTGGTCAATGATGTCAACTCATTAAAAGTGGATATTTGGAATCAGTTTAGATAGAGCGATAGTCGCATCCTTAATTATGCTGTTTAAGCCAAATAAAGCGTGGTTGGAGTTATGTAATACAGAAATGAAAGCCAGTAAATGAAACATAGAGGGATGGAATTGGGATTTGGATGTAAGTTGAAGTAAATTGAAAGATTTGTTAGACATTTAGATGCAAGAAATTGACAGATGGCTCTCTTTAAATTAGTGATGTAAACTGAAGACATCAATTAAGATCAACACTTCAGCTGATGGGAACATGCTAGTTAGGAAATGACAAGAGAGGCCATTTTCTGTCATGTTTTCCTGTATTTAACTTTCGCAAAAAGGCATAATTCAGCCAAAAAGGAATATTTGCTGTTTATTTACTCACCCTCGGGTCATCCGAGATGTAGGTGACTTATTTCTTCCTTGGTGATTCATAAAATGTCAACGTCAGTGGTCACTTTGAGAATCAAAATAACATATACTCGTAGCTGCTGGCAATACGACTCTGAACATTTTTTTACAGCATTATAACAGTCCTCCTGATCACATTCATGGTAGTTTGGAGCATGAGTAATAATGCTGTAAATAATATTATTAGACATAATCATACAGCCTCAATATATCATCAGGAGTCATGGGTATTAATTTACTTTTGCTTGCATATGTTTTTTATATGTTTGACTTGCATTTTATGTATCACCAAGGGCCACGGTTAAAAAAGATCTTTATTAATGATTTATGGATGAGTCAAACATAAAATGAAATGACACAGGGAAAAAGTATTGAACACATGAAGAAAGGGAGGTGCAAAAAGAAATGGAAAGCCCAGAGAGCAGCTGAAATCTCTCAGTAGTTGGGAAGCAACCCTTGTCAGACCTCAAAAAGAAAAGGTACAGTGAAAAGATACAACATTAAATAAGTAATTGTTAAAGAGATAGGTCACTCAATACTGAAAATTCTCTTATAATTTACAACCAACCCCTCACTTGTGCAAACCTGTTTGAGTTTTTTTCTGTTGAACAAAATAAGTCATTGTGAAGAATGTTGGAAAAATGTAACCATTGACTTTCGTAGTACTTGTTTTTCCTTCATGGATGTCACAGGTTGCCAGTTTCTAACTTTCTTCAGAATATCTCCTTTTGTGTTTAACAAGAGAAGGAATTGTAAACAGGTTGTGAACCACTTAAGGGAGTGTAAATAGTAAGTACATTTTCATTTTCGGTTGAACAATCCCTTTAAGGAATAATTAAATAATACGTTTTAGTACTATTAGTAGTATTACTAAATTATTAGTTCATAAAATTAAACAAAAATGCTGTATTGTAAATCCTACAAAGCATGTTTCTTGGTGGAAATTTACATTATTCATTTCTGAAAATTGCTGAACATTTTCCTTTAGATCTTGGGATGTTTCAATTGATCTGTTGCGAAAGAAAATTATGTAGGTATAGAGAATGGAATAAAACAAATTACTGTGAAATAAAGTGACAGAATTATTTATTTGGGCGGTCGAATTATTGCTTTAAATCAAATTCTGGTCATTATACCACATTATGCTTACTGTCTGAACACCCCTGGTGCAGTAGATACAATGAGAGTCTGATAGCCTTCATAGAGAGAAGGAGAACAAGCACAAACAGAGGATACCATTGAATTACAATCAGAATTAGCATCTTTTTCCTTTTTAAGAGCTTCCAAAGGCTTTAATTGTCTATTATAAATTTGGCTGTTTATTTCCCACAGTGTAATCTAGCTGTGCGCACAATTGTTCAATTGTTCTGCTGTTCTTATACTGGATGCAATTCTCTTCTGTCATATTTACAGACCCTTGATAAACTAATGAATGCAAATGTAATTTGTATTGAGCAGGCAGCATGTGCTAATGGGTAAATGTAATCATGATTTCAGTGTCAAGTTGTGTTCGTTCAGAGGATTATGGATAAGACGTGAAGGTAGACATTTCTAATAATCTCAGTGTAGAAATGCTGCAAATCTGTGTTCGTGTTTACTGATGTACAGTAAAGCTACATTTTTTGGTTTTCTGGAATGGGCTAACATTGTTATTCTGTGTTATGTTAAACAAATCCAAAATGAAAAATGAAATAAACTAACATGATTTATGATGTGCTCTGCTCAGACGAGGAGACAGGGTTGGAGGTGCACAAGGTCACGCGGCCACCGGGCTTCAATGCCAACCGGCGGCGCAGTAGAGCTGTGCTTTACCAGCTGTCTGGACACCTGCAGAAACAAGACAAGAGCAAACTCAAGATCAATAATGTAAGACCTACTTAAACAGTTCACAATTACACTGCATTTTGCTATAAACAACATGTTTTCCAATGTACCATGGTTTTATATAAACCCAAGAATAGTTCAAGAAATATTACTGCGTACAAAACAAAAAATGACTAGTAGCATTTTGATGGTCCCCTTTAGACATTATGTTGACAAAGTGCACTCTAAAAGATGCTTGGATTTCCACACCAATTTGCATAAAATCAGGACAAACCCAACCTTGGTTAGTTTTTTAAATGACATTTTTTTGTTAAGTTTGTTCATAATTTACACCAATTTGTGCTGAGTATAACTTGATATGAGTATATTATGAGTATAACTTAGTCAATTAGTGCTTTGTAAAATTTTGTTTTGACATTCTGTGAACTATTCTACAAACTAATCAGAGTTATGCAAAGCTATGGCAGGTAATGACAGGTTTATAGTTACCATATACTTGAATAAAGAAGTAAGTAGAGTTAACTAAGAAAACCTGTGAAAATTAATTGCTTAAGAAGACAAAGTAGTTAATGATATAATTTGTTTATCTATAGGTTGGTAACTCAATTTGACAAATTGGAATAAGATCTGCCTACTGTACTTAACAATCTGATTTTATTAAGATATTAACTGTTCATTAGTAGTTATAAAGTATGATCTTATTCTACATCCCTACTCAAAACTTAAACCTCTAACAGCTAATTAGTAGTTTATTAAGCAAGTAGTGTTAGTTAATGGTTTGTTAAAATTGTGAATTGTGACCTAATCTAAAATGTTACCAAAATTAAAAGTTGTTAGTACTTAGACAGACAACAGAGTGTTGGAACATTTATTAAGGAACATTTATTGGGCAGAAATATGCATGTTTTTGTTATTTACATGTATTAATCTACAAACCCTTCTCAAGTACAGTCTACTGAAATAAATGAAATGATCCCTAACCCTAACTAAATCATCATTTTAACTTAATTTATTCATTAGCTATAATGTAGTACACGTCCAACAATTAATGGAACTGCCAAATAGACATAATTGAATTAACAGCTATAAAATGTAGCAACATTAAGCATAACATCAGTGTTCTTTGGCCCACCCTTGGCTTAAATAAATCTACTCTTCAGCACAATAGTAGCACTATAAAAAAATCATACATATTATAATAGGAAACCTAGCATCTTAACATACTTTTATACAGAGACATTATCTGTACAAAAACAGAATGTATAAAGAAGACCATCAAAATATGTGTAACCAAATGGCTTTGTAAAGATACAATAAAATCCTGTCAAATTATAAATGCAACTAAAATACAATTAATCATCTCTGAACACTGTTTTTGATTTAGAACATGTTTGGCGAGAAGCCGCCCATACCAGAGTACAAAGTGGCAGCCATTCAGAAAAGCCGTTTCATTCTTCTCCATTACGGCACCTTCAAAGCTGGCTGGGATTGGCTCATCCTGTTAGCAACCTTTTATGTAGCAGTTACTGTGCCCTACAATGTCTGTTTCACCGTAGTTGGAGGGCGAGATGAAGCATCAACCCCTAGAAGTCCACCAAGTGTGAGCGACATTCTGGTGGAAATTCTTTTCATGTTAGGTAATGATCACACAGTCTACAGTCCTAGTTTTTTTGTAGAGTCATTACTTTCATTAAAAAAAAATATTTTAAAACCATATTCTGCTAATAAATTACCCAGATGCCAAACAAATCTGTATCTATTGTTCAGGTTTGCATGCATATTTCTCGGACAGTGTATATGCACAAATATCAGACAGTGTTTTGTGTCACAGATATAATATAATCCCAGACGTATTTCAGTCACTCAGAGATTGTAAAAAGTTCTAAATGTTGCTAAGCAAAAATCATAATAATAAACAGCTAGCAATTCTAAAGCATTTCTTAGAAACATGAGAGCAAACTGAAGAGATTCTGAAGGACATTCCTTTATAATTCTGAAATAACTCTGAAGGCCCACAGTTAAACTGATTTATTAAGTCAGATTCTTGTCTCTAGCTGTTCATGTATAAATATACAGTACATAGATATTCATATAAATGTCCATTAGAGAAAACATCTAATTTCCAAACATTACTTTTATTTTACAAGTCTGCTCTGTGTGATTAAGCTTTTAAGCACTGCGTAAAAGTAGCTAGTGTTTAATGACAGAATCATTTTCATTACACATTACACAGTTTCATTATTCAAAGCAAACCTAAATCATTAAATATTTGCATAAAAAAGAAAAAGAAAAAGCTCCAACATAAAACACTGCTTTTCTGTGTTGGTATGAAAAGCATCCAAAATCTTTTACTAAACTGAACTTATCAATTAAATGATACAACTCTCATTGAATAGCATCATAACCACTAGAACTATACTAAACATTTGAATCAAGTAATAAATAAAATACAGTTTGTTTTTTTTGCTATGATAATTAATGAATATCAGAGTCTTCTGTAACATTTTTTTTCTTATTTCTCTTTGATAGATATTGTACTAAACTTCCGCACCACATTTGTGAGCACATCAGGCCAGGTGGTGTATGATGCTCGCTCTATATGTGTGCATTATGTCACCACCTGGCTCTTTGTGGACCTGATTGCTGCGTTGCCATTTGACCTGTTGTATGCCTTCAATGTCAGTGTGGTAAGTGTTAATTCGGCTTATTTTTAGGTTACTTTTGTGCCAACTTCAGTACCTATATATTTATTTTGGATGTTTTTGTAAAGAATTTTAGTGGACCTCTCACAGTACTCTCACAGTACTTTTTATATAAATTTGACATGGCCATCTTAAAAAGTTTTTTGTTTTCCTTTTGATGTATTCAATTTCTGTTCAGTACTTTGGGGTTCATCTGCTGAAGACGGTTCGATTGTTACGGCTTCTACGTTTGCTACAAAAGCTGGAGCGCTACTCCCAATACAGTGCAGTGGTGCTCACATTACTCATGTCCATGTTTGCCTTACTGGCACATTGGATGGCCTGTGTCTGGTACGTCATTGGCCGCAGCGAGATAGAGAACAACAGCCCTGGTTCCTGGGACATTGGTGAGTCTCATATTTACAAACTTTCATTATAACTCTATTACCAGATGCTTTATAAGCTAATATTGAACTGACCATCAAAATTATATAGATTCATCTCTAAAAGATGTTTTTTTTATTAAGCCACGTTCTCGAAATAAAAATGCACCTTTTCAGGTGGACTGAACAATCTCTCTGTCTCTGCAAACAGCGCAACTCTACAGAACTGATGAGATTTTATTTCAGTCTCTGATTTAAAACATTGTCTTCATGTCTTGTGTCAAGTCTGAACAAACGTCCCTTTTTGTGTTTGTTCTTGTGAATTACAGTATCAGTTTGAGTTAAAAATGAACCTCTCTCTTAATCTCCCACATGCTGTCCTCTAAATGAAAGACAAGAAACAGACCAAATGGCTAAATGGCTGTGGAGAGAGAACGATGCGTGGTGACATTGATTTGAACTAGACAGCATTAATCTCATATGTCCTGATTTATTAAAGGTAATTCCTTTTTTACTTAACCTAAGGTAAGCTCATAGTTAATACATTAAAGTATTTTAGGAGCCCTATAAATAAATTTCAATTCTTGTCCTCTAATTTGATGTGACTTTTTTGCAGTACATGATGTAATGAGTAAGTCATTAAATAACTGATTTATAGAAGAAAAAAAAAGCTAATTCATTTGGGAACAAAACATGAGAGCTATTGAATTATTCATTCAACTGATTCGATTCGATCTGTTGTGTGATGTTCAAAGATGCTCAACCGTCCGCAAGGACTATATTGTGCCCAGAATGTAAGTCACTCAATGTTAACACCAATAAATTGATAATTGACAATTGACATCTCAAGTGATGTTTGAGCAGAGCAAGGAAATATTTCCTATTCATTCATTCATTTTCCTTCAGCTTCGTCCCTTTATTAATCTGGGGTCGCCACAGCAGAATGAACCGCCAACTTATCCAGCATATGTTTTACGCAGCGGATGCCCTTCCAGCTGCAACCCATCACTGGGAAACACCAATACACTCTTGCATTCACACACATACACTAAGACCAATTTAGCTTATTCAATTCTCCTATAGTGCATGTCTTTGGACTGTGGAAACCTACGCCAACAGAAAGGCCAACTTACCCAGCAACCTTCTTGCTGTGAGGCAACAGTGCTAACCACTGAGCCACCGATATTCACCCCAATATTTCCTATTATATATTCTTATCTGCAGACATTTTTATTTCTTTAAGTGTAGCTAGAATAAAAGCGTGTTTGATTTAAAGTTAATATAAAAAAATTATATAATTTTAAAGGTCAGTATTATTATTATACTTTTTTTTCAGTTGGCTACAGAACAAACCACAGTTGTTCAATGACTATATAGTGCTCACTGTAAATGAGTACACCACTCACAGATCTCTCTTTTAAGTGATTTTTTTTTATAGGATGTTTACAATAAGATATTTGTGCATATATATTAGATTAGTTAGTACCAAAACGAATCTAACAAAAATTACAAATAAATTATGAATTTAAAATACAAATTAATATGTATATTAATGGATATAACTTTAATGAATATAACACTGAAGGGCGGAAGGGCATCTGCTGCGTAAAAACAAGTCAGAATAGTTGGCGGTTCATTCTGCTGTGACAACTCCTGATAAATAAGGGACTAAGCCGAAGAAAAATGAATGAATGGATATAACTGTTTAATAAAACTCTTTTGTTTAAATGCACCATAAAATATTGACTATATTCACTGAGAAGCTGATACAAATATTCATTTACAAAATGGGGTGGACTCATTTATGCTGATAACTGTACATTAAATATGTGTATGAGTATATATTTATGCAGTGGTCAACATCTGAAGCCAAATCAAAGTTATTTAGTGAGATCCATGGTATTATTTAACATTTGGCATAGTTACCATGTACCAGAGATTCCGCAAAATGTGGATTGGATTATATGGACTTAAATATGTATTTGCACATAATATTTGAGCAATTATTCATTTAAAATTGTCTGCAATATGGCCACAGTCTAACACCATCTGTCATGTCTAATGAAAGCAACTGGCCCCAGCATCAGTATAGTAACCTTGGGCACATCTAAGCTCTAACTGGCCACTGCTTCAGACTGGCTACTGTCCAGTGGTTTAAATTACATCCACATGTTCTCTTGAAAAAGTGAGAATACTACTCTAATATACAGTCTCTGCCAACAGTATCACCCACCATTCCCTCTCGCCCAGGTTTACTTTGCCCAGCCATTAAATATTAAGCATACGGGCTGTCTCAACATGTCTAGTTTTGCTAGTGGAAGTGGAAGTTTGCAGCTTTCTGCACATCAGATGGAATATTTTTAGCACTCAAATACTAGACACATCCAATATTTAATGAGACTAGAGCGTTAAACAAATCGTTTTTTAAATGGTGAATATTGAGTGTTGAAAATTTACAACTTTGGTCTTTTAAATATTCTGGGACATTGGATATTACAAGTTTTACAAATGTGGTTAGTTCAAAATCTAAAAGCTGGCTCTTAAAGCAGAATAGTACTGTATGTTGATGGATTTTACAGTATGTTTGAATAGTTATTTGTGATTGTATTTGTATTTATTTTTATTGTCACAGTGTACATGTTCCGGGGAGTAGTATAATCTATACTTCACATCAAAGACCACAACGGAAATAAGATTTGATTTAAAAACATTATTGTGTTATCCTTGACAAATTAAGTGCATTCACTTGTTTTTGTTAAGTAGAAAGAAAGAAAGAAAGAAAGAAAGAAAGAAAGAAAGAAAGAAAGAAAATCTTCTTCAACAGGTTGTTCTACATGTGGTGAGCACCAGTTTGAGATCGACACTTGTTTTTCATTTATTGAGGTTCTTAGAGCAGTGCTGTCAATCTGTGTTGGAAATGTGGAAATGAAAGGTTATAAAAGGACAGGACCTGTGCTGTATCAGTGATGAAACATTTCTCTGAAGGTTCCTCCAGGAGCTCAGGTTTCTCTGTGTTTCCATCTCTGCCTTTTTTTTCTCCACATGGCTCACTTCACTGCCCTGGTCTCAGCAGAATGCTGCTCTTTTTAACGGCTCGCTGCCCAGCAGACCTTAAGAGGATTTTAAGGTTGGCTCCAAAAATCCCAGCATCAAATCAATCAAACCTCTTGATTTTTTTCTCATGTGGTTTTCAGGAGAATAGTGATCCCCCACTATTAGAAATACAGGGTTCCAGACTGCAGCTATAAATGTGACCTTTTCTTTGCTGTTGGTGTGACGAGATTGTTAGTGTTACCCTTTCTGTTGTGTATTAGAAACTTCAAATGCCAAAAGTGGAATGAAACAGTGGTAGTGCAAGCTTAGAGCAAGTGTGTTTACTTACTGACCAATCTCTAGCACATGTCCATTATGCAACTATTAAACATCAAGTGAGAAGGGTTGGTTTGTTCTCAAATACAAACCACAGATGCCTTGAAATTCTTCAGCATATTCACAGAAAACAAGAAAAGAACTTACTGTAGTATTACTTAACATGGTATTGTGGCAGAAATGTAAGATATTCATATCTGATCTTATTATGATCTTGTTGACCTAATGAAGAAATTAAATTTTTTTTGTTATTAGCCTATATCAGTTTTCGTATTTAAACCAGTGTTATTTTAATATCACAAACTGCAACTATTATGTAGCAAGCAACTTTAATTTTTACCATTTAAAATATGCCTATACAGTTTTCATTAATATTGATGTAGTTTTAGTTACTTTAGTACTAGGGCAAATTAAATTATTAAAAAAACATTGGTAATTAACTGAAATAAAAAATATATATTGACGTAATGTTTATTTAATTTTCAAATACTTTAACAAAAGTTATATAATAGTTTAATGGCTGCAGTAAACTGTAAAGACCCTGATTTATGCTAAATGTTTTTAAGCTACAGTCATTTTCCTAACAAATATTATAGAAACCTTAAGCTACTTTTACCATGGTAGTAAGGTGTTACAGTCTTCAGATATTATGGTCTACAAATTTACGAAAAATTAGGTTGCTATTTTTACAGATGTTACTCTTCAATTTTTACATCTCAAGTTCAAGATACTTCTACTGTGTTTATACTAGGCACGGGCCAATATAAGATTCTGCTGGTATGATAACCTTAGATAAAGATATCACGGTTTCACGGTATTGTGATTACTGCTCTATAACATATTCTTTTAAAATGTCTGGGTAAAATACAAAAACCTTTAAAGTAAAAAATCATTGACTTCTGCTGTCTTCATTAGTTTCAAAAACACAGATTTCTTTACAATTTAAAACAGCATCTTTGGATATCTTTTCAGCTGGAGATACTGTTGTCCTAAAAAACAATCTTAAAAAAATCTTATATATACATATACATATACCGTAGGAACGGTACAACAGAAAAGTTTGGCGGTTTTAAAACCATGATTTCTCCGTCCCATGCCTAGTTTATACATTTATATATTATTACTTCTAATTTGTTTATACATTTACATTATATACAATACATACTGTATATATACAAAACATAGTGTTATTATTATTACAAATGATGCAACCCAATGGATCTTTGTTGCACTGGTGTCACAGCTCTATAGCCCTAAAATATATTATCTTTTCAATCTCATCATCACAAACATTTTCAATATCCTCTCCTTCCTCCACCATATTCAACCAACACCGATGTTCTCCATTTCTACTTGAACTACCCAGTTCATATCCCTTTATTTAACCCATAACTCTCCCTAACACCATCTTGACGAAATCTAATCTCTTTATCACTCTTATGTCTCCCCAAAGAGCCACCTTTACCGCTGTCACCTATACCATTACCCATGGGCTTTCCATGCCATAAATAAATGTGTTTCAACATTAGATACATCAGATATTCTAGTACAGTATGCTCCCATGTGTACTTGGCCTTGTTAACTCGTGCAGTGATTTACAATCTGAGGAAACCTTTGGGCTTGTAGTTTGGACACATTTTTTATTTTTATTTTTCATTCATCAGCGATTTTTTTTGTGAAGATTTTGATCTTTAATAAACAGCAGGATATGTAACGTAGATCTTTAGGGCACTCCATCAGAGGGATTACTTGTTTAAATTAATCTTCGGCAATGCTGTTTGCGAGTATTAGACGTGGACTATTCATTCTTAACTTGTCAAGCACTCGTTGATGGCTGTTTTTCACAACTAATTATGGACTCTGTCATCATGTGCAATTGAAATGTCAAAAACACATTTTTTTTACTCTATACAAGTAACATGACAGAAAAGCTGGCACAAATCTGTGTCTGGAGGAAGCTTCGCACAGTCTTGCACACTTTACACGCTTGAACTGATGTTTATGAATGTACAGTAATATGAATTGTACTCGATTTGTTGGTTAGGAGTCAAACATGTGCCACTACAGTATATAAAAGATTTGAGACTGTGAGGAATCAATTATGACATTATGAAATAAAAAAATTTAAAATATGTGAAGAACATTATTAGTAAAATTAAATACTTCAATATTCACAATGTAGACCTGTAAGGCACATTATTCCTACCATCTTAAACAATTAATACAATATAAAAACCAAAGGATTGTGTAAGTATATGAGGCATTAAAGCAATTATAATAATACTTTGAGGTGTGCTGTCATTTGAGACACTGGGGGATACGTTGAGGCAACCTTTGTGTAATTTAAGCAATTATAACACTTTGAATTCAATATTATTATCAAGTCTCTCTCAGTTTAAATATTTTTATTTGACCCAACTGTTGGCAAATGAATGACCTGGCTTTCTAGTGTGTGTGTGTGCATGAGAAAGGTCTTGTAAACTGGAGCTGGTCGCTGTGTAAATGACTGTCTGTTTATGTGTTTGTATAGGGGCTTTTCTCATGTGTGATTGCATTTACTCCGGTACTTCTTTCCCCTCATTCTTTCACCTTTCACTTATTTCCATCTCCCCTGTCAGTTTGTCTGGTTCTCTCACAAATTTCACTTCTGCCACATGTGGTGGCTGTACTGCCTTAAAACTGTAAGCTTACAGACAAACAAGCTGGGAGAGGGAAGAGTGAGAGAAAGAAATTGTACACAATCAGCCCTATAGGGAACAAAGGTAGAGTGCAAAGTATAGGTTCAGCCTGCTACTGATGTTTGAAATGCATCAGGTTCAGCACCATGGACAGCAACAGCCACTATTGCTGATTTTTGACAGACACCTACGACAGTGGCCATGTACTCACTGAAATATTTTTTTTGGAATAGCTATAGTGGCGCACAAATTGAGATAATAATAATAATAATAATAATAATAATAATAATAATAATAATAATAATAATAATAATATTTTCCCAATGATGAGTTGCAGCTGGAAAGGCATCTGCTGCATAAAACATATGCTGGATAAGTTGGCGATTCATTCCGCTGTGGCGAACCCTGATTAATAAAGGGACTAAGCCGTAAAGAAAACGAATGAATAAATAATAATAATAATAATAATAATAATAATAATAATAATAATAATAATAATAATGTCATTATTAATAATAATAATAATACAAATGTATTAACTAACAACTGTTATCATAGAGAACTAAAACAATTAAAAACATTGAAGGCATTTTTATTAATTTAATAAAGTCTCCATATTCTCAGTCTCTGAAATTATGGTGTCTGTTTTTTTTCTTCCAGAATTTCAATGTTCAGCTGTTATTTCTTTATTTTTTCTCCTGATTTATATGGTTTTATTTCATTTAGTTATTTTTTTCATTTAATTTTATGTATTTTTTATTATTCTATTTTTGTGTTGAACATGTATTGGTATATCCATAGCAATGGGTTATAACATTGTATTTATTTTAAGCAGGTGACGCAGTTTTGTTGTCTTACACTTTAAATGCTCAAGCTCTTAAAGAAGGATGGATTCTGCTTGAATATCAATGTTTTTAATTATTCATCAGCTGGAAAAAAATTAATGATCTAAAAGTGATTGTTGCTCTTCCTTTTGTGTCATTATCATTGAAGCTGTCCTGTGGTCTTTGCTATTCTTTTAGAATGTTTTTTAAAACTATATCTTTATTTATTGTCTTTGTAGTTATACTTGGGGTAAAAAGGGGTTGATAGTGAGTTTAAGGTTAGAACTACAGATAAAGGCCTTTTTGGCTTTTCATATTCAGTACAGAATATGTATCATAATGTACAGAAAACATCCAAAATACACCTAAGCCCATCGGCAACTATAGTTGTCGAAGTTCATAGTTGCCATTTTCCTTTTATGAGTAATTTTCTACATGTTATCCATGTTTAATTTCTCAATGACAAAGAAAGAAATAAAGGAATTGATTTACTCCCTGTCACATGAGGACTTCAACTTCCTACCCCTAATTTCAGGATGCAAAATGGATGCAAATCCATCCAAAAAAAGACAATTTTCATGACACAAAAATTATTTTTTGTTCACAAATGTATATCAACATAATCATGAAGGTCTCTAGATTCATACATACATACATTTTCATTTCGGCTTAGTCCCTTTATTAATCTGGGGTCGCCACAGCGGAATGAACCACCAACTTATCCAGCATATGTTTTA
>CAIGQW010053321.1:13170329-13192187 GCA_903798125.1 Danio choprae
ATATATATATATATATATATATATATATATATATATATATATTATTTTTTTTATTTTTTTTTTTTTTACAATGAGAGGTCATGAATAACTCTTTGTGGGAAAAACTGAAACAAACAAAATGTCAAAGGTAATTTAAAATGTAAATTAAACAAATGCAATCAAATATAATGATTGCAAATATCTGTCATGTTTAAATTGCACATATTTTTAAGAAATGTATATGTTTAGGCTTAGATGTAAGCACTGGATTATTGATTCAGTATTTTTTTTAATGTGGTCATAAAAAATCTCTTAGAAAAAATCATAATTTTTGTGACATTGTGAAATGACTTACCGCTCTAAAAATCTAAATTATTTATGAATATATAAAATGATAAAAGTACATCTATGCTGATATGCCCATGGTGTAATAAATTCATATCTATTTAACTTTTGGTTTTGTTGCTGTAAATACATGACTACGTCAATCTAAACATACAAAACTGTCAATTTTGTAGCTATAAATGTTCCACACTAAAATACTTATGAATAAACAATGACATCAGGCTGCTTATTTAGCTCATCTACACAACAGTTAGTTCTCATTAGTGGTCTCAACATCACTGGTGTCATTTGATGCATCTGTCTAAGATTAGAGTGTGCTTTTCTATTCCTGTTTGGCTCCACCATCTCTCGTTCTCTTTCACAATCCCCCATCTCTTTTATCATTTGATTTACTTTCTGCCTTCCACCCACATCTCATTCACTATCTCATCCGTATCTCTGTTGTGCTCATAAACAAGAGATTCCATCTTACACTCACAATGTATTTAATGAGCTCAATTCAAAACACTCGTTGCGTAACTCGTAACTCATAACTTACTCTCTCTCCCTCTGATTTGATATCCAATATCATCTCCAATTAAAGTTCAAGTAGAAGACTGATCTGCGGTTTCGTTGCCGCAGTCTCCTTGACGATCAACCGTGAATCAAAAGTTTGTGATTCTTTTCAAGGTTGAGAAGTACGAGTACTTGAAATAAAATGCCTCTTTGTCCTTTTGCAGCTTCTGAAGGACTTTCCAGATGAACTGCGGGCCGACATCGCCATGCACCTGAATAAAGAGCTGCTGCAGCTGCCTCTGTTTGAATCGGCCAGTCGAGGGTGTCTGCGCTCGCTCTCTCTCATCATCAAAACCTCTTTCTGTGCTCCAGGAGAGTTCCTCATCCGCCAGGGCGACGCTCTGCAGGCCATATACTTTGTCTGCTCGGGCTCCATGGAAGTGCTCAAGGACAACACTGTGCTGGCTATACTGGGTAAGATCTCACACAAATAATATACACACAGAGTTGGAATAAATGAGAAATTTGCATTTGGGTGCTGGGTAGTAACTGATTACTTTTATAACTGATTACATTTTATTAGATTCCAAAAAACAAGTGTTTGTAATTAGAAAACATTACATTTTAAAAGGGTCATCATCAGATACAGCTTTTTTATTATTTATTGTGATTTATGGATTCTCCCTATCACCATATTTGATAACACTTTAGAATAATGGTCCATTAGTTCATGTATTCACTAACATGTTAACTAAGTATGAATAATCTGGTAAAGTATTTATTAATCATAGTTCAACATTTACTAATGCGTTATTAAAATCTGAAGTTGCTTGTTAACATAAGTTGATACACAGCGATTTAACATGAACTAACATTTAACTTAAGTAACGTTAACTAACATTAACAAGATCAATAAATACAGTAATAAATATATTACTAATTGTTTGTTCATGTTAGTAACTGCATTAATTAACATTAACTAATGCACCGTTGTTTTAAAGTGTTACCCTCTTTTTTCTTTGTTTCATACCATGTAGCTTTGTGTTTGTTCTGAGGAGTATGTACTTTTTTTTATTTACTCCTACAGTATGAGAGTGTGGGGCACAACCTAAAACGTTTTGACTTCCTAATTTTGTGTGAGTTCAAATGTGTCAGGGTTATGTTGTCTGGAGGAACAAAACAAAAGCAGAGGTTAACTTAAGCAGTCTTCATTTGAATAACAGGTAAATAAAAGGTAAATCCAACAGCAACGACAGGGGAAGACGCGCAAAGTGAAGAAGTATACCCAACAGAGACACAACGACAAACACAAGATATAAATACAAGCAGAAATCAGGTAAATCAGGGAGGGAGCAGGTGGAATTAATAGCTAATTAACAAGGGGAGAAACTGTCACGGAGGAATCCATGGAACTTTAAAATATAACAAATCATTTGGGCAGAGATTATAGCACCCTCCTGGCTTATAAGATGAATAAGATGGAGGAAAACAGGGAAAGACAGTTGCTTTGAATAAAGGTTATACCACATGAATTTTACTAAAAGAATAATTGCACGCATAATTTGTAGGAAACTGCAAAATCTGTATAATTAATTGTTATTTTGACTTTAACAGCTGCCAGTCTGACCTCTGCAGTCTTACAGACAGATTGCAATTCCATTTGCTGCCTCTGGTGGTTACAAATTATAAAACAACAAAACAAAACAATTAGACTTAGACTGAAATGTCATTTATAAGACTACAGCTGTAGTGCAAATGCACGTCAGTCATGCTAACTTATTCAGTGGCTCCGATATTATAATTTCACAGCAATTTCAAAGTCCATTTAAATTCCTCCTACCTGTCATTATTAATTGAGCTTCCTCTGTGAGATTGAGACAGGCCAATACAATAAAAACTGCCCACACATGCACGCACACCATCCATTAATATCATTGTATCATTTATGACACAACTCAGACATTGTAAATGAGTTAAATAATGACTCTTTTGGAGCACCTTGACACACACACACAGACAGACATACCTCATCCTCCCACTGTCTCCGGGGTCTTATTGTTTCGAGGGAGGATTCCCATATAATTTTCAAGTCTATTGAACAGAAACCCTCCCCCTCCCCCTTTACACATGCACATCGGCTCATTGGTTTTATTCTCTCATTAATTATATTCCTTTGTTATGCATATTAATGCATATATTATCTGCAAAATTCAGCTACTATTGTTGATGAGGTTACGAATGGTTTCCCTAATGTGCTTCCTAAACCCATAACATCCCAAAACACTCAAGCTCAGTTCAGTTCAGTTCCTGTCCAGCAGCCTCCTTCGGACGTTATGGCCACGTTATTCAGCTCATTTTTACAAGTGAGATACAGCCATTTCTAAAGGCATCAATTGGTGATTTGGCGTAAGGGTGAAAATGTTTCCCATGCAAATTTTGCTCGTCTTTAAATTTGCTGCATTTAGCAACGCAAGGTGCTTGGTTTAAATGTGATTTCTGTTTTATTTATTGCAACATAATTGACAATATACTCTTTTAGATGGAAAATTGGTAGTATTTTAGTAATCTGTCTGACCATTAAAAAAAAGTCATTAAAATCCAACATGAAATAAAATTGGGATAGTTGCCCCAAAAATGTTAATTTAGCTTCATAAAACGGGTATACATTTTGTTTTGCATGTACATTTTATAAATCACCAGTGACCACGATTACAGCTAAAAATATTCTAAAGATAAAAATGCACATACATCTTGAATGGCGTGAGGGTAAGTGAATTAGTCAATTTGAATTTGTAGGTAAACTGACCATTTAACTGCACTGGAATAACAATATGCTAACTTATGAACTGTCTGTCACACAAAAAGTGCACAAGAGACTTTGCTCACATTTGGTACCAGTAGTTTATAGTTTGCAGGAAACTTAATATAACAAAATTTTAGTATATAGCATAAATATTACACACCACTTGGGTAACATTGTCCATTTTATTTAAACATAAGCAATGTTGCTTTTTAGTATTACAATAAATGTTGTATAATCTGCATTTCTCTCCACTGATTCGATACCTTGAAGTTTTTATATTCCCAGATGCTGAATTAGGTTAGCGGCTGTCAATCCTGCATGGTCCTCATGACCCGCTACTCTGCATATTTTGCATGTCTCTTGTTTAACACATTGATTTAGATATCCAGCTCCTTAGAAAAGAGCTCCATGAAGGAACTGGGTTCTGGTTAACATGGTTCCTATATAGTGTTCACTGCACTCTACCTTCTGGCCCCTGCGAACAGAATACCAACTAAACTTAAAGTTTACTTCATTTAAAAACAAAGATTTGCACCACACTGTTTGCAGCATCTTCAGATGAAACTTACTAGAGAAATGTGAAGGGTTATTTATGTGCACTTCACAAGGCACTTATAAACAAATGGATCGAGCCTCTGAAGCAGTAAGAGAAACATCCAAAATGTGCAGAGCAGGGGGGTTGTGAGGACAAGGATTGAGAACCGCTGAATTAGGAGAAAGTGTTTTTCTTAAGCACTTAGTTGAACCATATCTGACAGAAACATTAACAGCTTTCACACATCTTTCAAAATCAAAGTCATGCATCATAAAAACACTCAAAGACCCGCTCAAAATGGTTTTGTGACGCATTTTTGGGTCACAATTCACCAGTTGATAAACACTGATTTGAAGTGAACAGAAACTAAAATGTTACTGAAATAATCCTTTAAAAATTTCTGTCAGTTATGAACTCTCGAGGACAGCAAATTGCAGCAAATTCCTAATTTCTCCAGTGGGCTAAGCTTGTTTTGATTAATTGACTGACCTAAAAACATCTTACCATCTTTAGCTGGTAGAAATATCAAACCTGCATCCTTATGTTATGTAGTGCTTTTCTAGACATAAGCAATCCAGCTCACGTTCAATTCAGTCTGCGTTTGCTATTCCGGGCATGCACAGTATCTGTACTTCCTACACTTACATTCACATTCCTGACATACTCGCCATCCTGTACGTTACGTGGAGGAAATTGTTGACATGGAAGCGTAGATGCATGAAGTCATTTTCAGGCAGCCCGCATAGCCACTCAGATTTAAATCAAGCTTGAGTTAACATTGAAATGTTTGCTTTTTCAATCTTTGTAAAATGTGCGAGTATCTCTCCATGCACTGCATCAGAAAAGGTCAGTGCTTTTTTATGGTATTGTAGTGGTTAATGAGCTGGGCAGGAGGCCCAGATGTGAAACCCAGAAGTATTCATGAGGATTTATGATTGTTGCATATGTTATTCTTTGGCGAAGCACTTAGCCTACTGGCTTCTGCAATAACTGTTTTGAATCAGAATCAGACTTGAGCTCTACGGAAATACTTTCTTGTACAATGCATCCTGATATGCAGGACTATCTGGGTCAGTTGTCACAGTTTTCACTCAAGTGAACACATATTTTGATCACAATAGGCTCACTCTTGAAAGTCATCAGACATGGAGAAAGATACCTTGAATTACTGACTTGCATAAGATATTGTATTTCTCAACTATTACTGTCCAGATGAATACACTGTATATACTGTGCACACACAGTATATACAGAGCTTATTTAACACTGAGCACTGTTACCTGTCGAGTAAGTAATATTACATTGTCATGACATTACATTGTAAATAAATTTTTACATTCAATTAAAATTACATTACATCACATTGTAAGGATTAAATTACATGGTCATTACATAACTCTGTAATTACATTACATAGCATTACATAACACTGTAATTACATTGCACTGCAATTATATTACATTGTAAGTGTTAAATGGTTAGATTGCATTAAATTGTAATTACATTAAAGTTTAATTCTATTGTAATTATTTGTACACAATTACATTGTAACTAAGTTGTAATTGTAACTACATTTTAATAGTAATTACATTTTTAGAATTTTGTAATTAGATAACAATTTGCAGTTATAATTGCATTGTAGTTACATAGTAATTACACTGTGATTAAATCAATTATAATGTACAAATTTTTGTAATTGTAATTAAATTAAGTAAATTGTAATTATACTAATTACATATAATTCGATTGTAATTGTAATTACATTGTATTTACATTCTAAGCAATTGTACAAAAAAAGTCTGAAAGTCTGAAAATCTGTTGAGAACATGTGCTTTAATTTTATACTTGATTTGAATAAAACATTTAATAGCACTTTTAAAATGATAAAATAACATCTTGTACATTTACAGCAGTGAAATACAGCCAAAACAAATGCATACATTAGTGGAAAAAATGCCTTTGCTGCTATCCCTAATGGCTTGTAATTATGAACTTAATTTATGCAGCTCTAATCAGTTCACTCTACAATCCAATGGAGAAGCATAAAATTAAATACACATTTAATAAAAATAAATAAATACTACGGGGGATATGTAAAAGGAAGGAAATTTACTGTTACTATGTAATTTGCTATCTATTAATAAAACAAATAGCTGAATCCAGCACAGAAATTACCTAGCAAGCATGATGTATACAAGATAAAATCATCTGATGTCATTAGAGACAGTTCATCCGAAAAATAAAAAAGTCCTTACCTTTTACTCAAGTGATTCCAAACTTTTATGAATTTCTTTCTTCTGTTGAATTAAAAAAAAAAAACTTTTGAAGAATGTTGGGGAAAAGCAGTTATACAGACATCTATGGCAGGAACCAAGTATGTTAAAAATAAGTAAAGTAAATCAATGGCTGTTATTTGTGCAGCATTCTTCAATTCATTTTTATTTCTATTGTGCTTTTACTATGTAAATTTTGCCAAAGAGGCTTAAGATAGATAAGGAAATTTAAATAAAATGCCATAACAATATTTAAGACTGTGGAACATTCCAGCATATCAGGCAGGCAGGCAGGAGAGTAGTGCTGGAATGATGGTGTAGTTGTAGTTAAATTAAAACTGATTCAGGTCAGTTTAATAAAAATGTCACTGTTGAAGTTCAGTTTAATACATATGTCACTACTGAAGGACGATCCACTGAAGAGCAGTGTCAGAGGCGACAGTGGCAAGGAACCAAAACTCACCCAATTGATTGAAAGCTGGAGTGACCAGTTCTCCTCTGGCCAAAGATAAAGGGCAGAGCTGAAGTCTGGACATCGGAGGGCATGAGAATGATGAGCATCATATCTTTCTTTCTGTTTAGCAAAAGAAAGAAACTCAAACAGGTTTGGAACAAGTGGAGAATGAATAAATGATGGCAATTAATTTTTTGGGGTGAACTATCTCTCTCTCAAAAAAAAAATCAAATACCTCATATTATCGTGCAGCAGCAGCTCTCATCAATTTGCGTTACGATCTAATTACATTAAATATTAATATATTGTGCTTGAGGGTGGCGCAGTGAGTAGCACAATCGCCTCACAGCAAGAAGGTCGCTGGTTCGAGCCTCGGCTGGGTCAGTTGGCATTTCTGTGTGGAGTTTGCATGTTCTCCCCGTGCTCGCGTGGGTTTCCTCCGGGTGCTCCGGTTTCCCCCACCGGAGGACATGCGCTATAGGTGAATTAGTTAAGCTAAATTGGCCGTAGTGTATGTGTGTGTGTGTGAATGAGTGAGTGTGTATGGATGTTTCCCAGAGATGGGTTGCGGCTGGAAGGGCATCCGCTGCATAAAACATATGCTGGATAAGTTGGCGGTTCATTCCGCTATGGCGACCCAAGATTAATAAAGGGACTAAGCCGAAAAGAAAATGAATGAATGAATGAATGAATATTGTGCTTGAAAAAAAAATTATTTTAAGGTTTTATTTTAAATAAAAATCTGTTTGTTGGTTTTATGAATATAAATAAATGCAAACATAAATTATTGCCTTTGTGCTTAATTTGTAAAAGTCTAAGGGTAATGTACAGAGCGCAAAAACCTCCCAACAACATTGCTGGAAAGCTACTAGAAATAAGATAACTGCAGCCCAAACTGCCTTTGGCCAATATCAGACAGCAGTAGATTAATAAGACAGCATCTCCTATCTCTTAATGTGAATGATAGCTGAAATATATAGCAAATATAGCAAATAATGCTTCTTTGCTTGGCAGAGATTAAATAAATAGTGTCACCCTAAAATGAACCCTCAGCATCATTCATTCATTCATTTTCTTTTCGGCTTAGTCCCTTTATTAATCTGGGGTCACCACAGTGGAATGAACCGCCAACTTATCCAGCATATGTTCCACGCAGCGGATGCCCTTCCAGCTGCAACCCATCACTGGGAAACATCCATACACACCCATTCACACTCATACACCACGGACAATTTAGCTTACCCAATTCACCTATAGCACATGTCTTTGGACTTGTGGGGGAAACCAGAGCACCCGGAGGAAACCCACGCCAACACGGGGAGAACATGCAAACTCCACACCGAAATGCCAACTGACCCAGCTGGGTTCGAACCAGCGACCTTCTTGCTGCGACCTTCTTGCGCCACCGTGCTGCCCCTTTTTAGCATCATGATATTATGCGATAAGAAGGTGATATATTTTTATCTTGCAACAGATGCAAATGTCATAAGCATAGTTTAAGAGGCTGTGCACATTGCTTGTTACTGCATTATGTGAATTTTAATTACACATGGACAGGAATGAGAAACCTCCTTCATTTCTTAATGATACATTTTTCTTTTCTTTTTCTCATAAATCTTATCTAGTGTGATGCAGCAGACCACAGGCCATTGTAATGAACAAATGCTCTCCTGTTCGATATGTATCATCAATGCATCTTTGTTTCAAACATCATCTATATGCCTTTGTGACTAGATTTCAATGAACACATCTTTTCTGTAGTCCCTTTGTGTTTAGATATTCACCCAAGACCCTCTTTACCGTAACCTTTCACCACTTTTTGGGGGGAAAACTGCAAGACAGCAGCTGTGACCATAGACAAACTATGAAACTTTTACTGTTTTTCTCCTTTCATCTGAGCATTGTCTAGCTGCCCAACACACACTGCATTTCTTACACTCCTCATATTAAAGAAAAAAAAATTTGGTTGGAGTATTGACACAGTGCTTAAAATGCTGCTGAAAAAAAATCAGATGTGTACAGTTTCCCATCATAAATAAAGTATTAGTCTTATCCAAACCCCCTCTTGTACAGTTAATCTGAAAATAAAGGCTCTGGAAAGGTCATAGCAAATGAAGAGCCGGAGCTCTTGCCAAGCTAAAGGTTCTTGTGTGTGTATGTGTGGCTCTTTATCTCTGAACGCCTGGACTCTATTGCTCTGATCAAATCAAATATTGGCGTGCTGCTAGGCTGCATTCACCCCTCTCTCTCTCTCACACACACACACACACACACTTAATAATTGATGGTTAATGCATTATTAAAATGCTTTGACTATTAATACAGGCTGACAGATGAAGACCATAGATCTCCACACACATGGACTATAATGTGCGAGAAAGGGAATCAAGGAGTGAGAAAAGGAACATGCAGTAAGAGGCACATCAAGCTCTGTTATAAAACCTAGCAAGCTGCCTAACTAGACAACATTTTTTATATAAAATAACTGATTTCCGAGTGATATCTGCTGATTCAGACATTGACATGGTTGAGCATTTTATTCTTTCGTTTTAATTAGTGGATCCTAAAATGTATTTAAAATAAAGGTTTAACTTGAACTATATGAATCAGCATTGGCAGTCATATTCTATGCCATGTCAGCCTTAAAGGAATAGTTCAACCAAAAAATTTTAATTACCATAATCACCCTCAAGCCGTCCTCGGTGTATATGACTTTCTTTTAGACAAGCAGTCATTGTAGTTTTCCATTTTTTCCTGGCTCTTCAATGCTGTATAATTGGGCAGTAATATGTTGGGTAGTATCACATTTTTTGAAGCTTCCAAAAGTACATAAATCTGTTTATTTAAATGATCTGTGTTAAAGTTTGTGCAGAAGGTTTCACCTCGTGAAAACTTACCAGTGAAGAGCTTACAATGTTTTTTTCTTCTTCTTTTTTTTTTTGAAGTAATTCTGCACAATCTCATGAATTTTCCCACATGGATGCAGAAAAAAAAAATGAATGCTTTAAAATAAATAAAATAAAATTTTAAGTTAAGGCCCTACAAACGCATATGTAAAATGATTGGATTTGCACTGACACTAGCTGTTCATAAATCTGACCTTAGGATAAGCTGTGTTAAATGGATGAAAATTTTATATGCAAATCATCAATGCATGAATCTTGAATTTAGGCATAAATAGTTTTTTTAGTCCAGTGTCTATTTACAATTGAGTCTAGAAAGGAAGTAGAAATACTGAGCTGTGAGTGAATGCACACACACACACACACACACACACACACACACACACACACACACACACACACACACACACACACACACACACACACACACTCGGGTGCACATATATAGCCTGTCCGTGTTCCCATGCACGTCCACTCACTGTCACCCAGAGACTGTTTGCTTCAATGTTTGGAAGATCTGCGTTTGATGTTGAAAACACACCACCTGCACACACGCAAAGTAATGGCACTTTCCTGTGGCGTTATCGATCTGACAGCTTGACCCGACGATCCACAGGAGACTCCGGAGAAAACTGGAGAGAGACAAACAGACAAACAGCCAGCTGAACACAGAGACAGCAAGAGAGAGAGAGAGAGAAAGACAGCCAGCAAATTGGCGATGACTGATAAAAAATGAAAGCATGAAATGAAAGCAAGTGATTAGTCAAGACAGACGGCAATAAACAGTTATTCTGGGAAGCAAAGCGATAAATACACACGCGGACACCCAGACGTCTGGATGGGGGAGTGATTGTCTTAATTAAAGCTGCTGTATAAAATGGCTTCCTTCACCTAGACTCGTGTCACCTCGTGATGAGATTATAGTTATTGAACTGTAGCGCTACTGTCTGCTGCCGAGGTGAGGACAATGAGAGAGGAAGAGCACAGACACAGAGATGAGGAAAGGAGGATTTCTGTTAAGGCCTGGTCATGTGACTCACGTCAATGTGATGCATTGAACTCCATGGATTTAAGAATCAGATAATCTAACCCTCAATGCCACAGCGTTCGCCAGGCAAGCTCTGTAACATGGCTCTCAAATTGAAAACGATTACAACTTTCACCTCATTTCGCACTGACCTTTCGAAAGCACTGCAATAATTACCGGTACTGACAGGCCTTAAGTAATTCATACATGCTTTTGCATCTCTGATGATGTCTTCTGAAGACCAAAGCAATGCCGATCATATTATAGATCTTGATTGATTTAATGTTGTATTTGCTGTATTGCTTCTAATGCAATCTTGAGAATGGAATCTTATAATCTTTATTAAAAATCTTATGCACCTTTTTTGGGGGTTCTGCTACTTAGCAGCCTCACTGACGAAAGAAAACATCACACTTCTGTTAAAGTTAAAGTAATTTTTTCCCCCATATTGGGATGTACGTCCAATTGAAACAAAGAAAAAAAAAGAAAAGGAGGTGCATGATTTCGTCCATTGGGAACTGATTGGATCATTGGAAGATTGCTAACAAAATGGAGGAAGACTGACCAATGGAAGAAAGCAGGGCATAAATAAATCCGGCAGCTAGCCCTCTGCAACTCTCACATGGTCGCCCACTGAAGCTAAGCAGGCCTGGTCAGTACCTGGATGGGAGACCACATTGGAAGGCTAGGTTGTTACTGGAAGTGGTGTTAGTGAGGCCAGCAAGGGGCACTCAACCTGTGGTCTGTGTGGGTCCTAATGCCCCAGTATAGTGAAGGGAACTCTATACTGCTCAATGAGCACTGACTTTTGGATGAGACGTTAAACCGAGGTTCCGACTCTCTGTGGTCGTGAAAAATTCCAGGATGTCCTTCGAAAAAGAGTATGGATTTAACCCCGGCATCCTGGCCAAATTTGCCCACTAGCCTCTGTCCATCATGGCCTCCTAACCATCCCCATATCATAATTGGCTTCATCACTCTGTCTCCTCTCCACCAATCACCTGGTGTGTGGTGTGCGGTCTGGCGCAATATGGCTGCCGTTGTGTCATCCAGGTGGATGCTGCACACGGGTGGTGGATGAGGAGATTCCCCCCAATGTGTAAAGCGCTTTGAGTGTCTAGAAAAGCACTATATAAATGTAAGGAATTATTATTATTATAAATAGTCCCTGATAGCCCCGCCCTAACAGCATTCCATGTGACCAGAAGTGAAGAAAAGTAATTTCAAGGGGGCAGGGAAGGTTATGGTATTTGATAAAAAAATTATGAAGGTAAATTCATTTTTGAAATAATGAAGTGCACAGATACATTGTTATATACAGGCGTGGCCAAAAGTTTTGAGAGTGACACAAACATTACTTTCACAAAGTTTGCTGCTAAATTGCTTTTAGATCTTTGTCTTCAGTTGATGTACTGAAATATAATTACAAGCACTTCATATGTTTCAAAGGATTTTATCGACAATTACATGACATTTATGCAAAGAGTCAGTATTTGCTGTGTTGGCCCTTCTTTTTCAGGACCTCTGCAATTCGACTGGGCATGCTCTCAATCAACTTCTGGGCTAAATCCTGACTGATAGCAACCCATACTTTCATAATCACTTCTTGGAGTTTTATTAAATTATGAGTTTTTAGAAAATTATTGGGTTTTTGTTTGTCCACCCAGATTGACCAGAAGTTCTCAATGGGATTAAGATCTGGGGAGTCCATGGACCCAAAATTTCAACATTTTGGTCCCAGAGCCACTTGGATATCACTTTTGCCTTATGGCACGGTGCTCCATCGTGCTGGAAAATGCATTGTTCTTCATCAAACTGTGGTTGGATTGTTGGAAGAAGTTGGTGTTGGAGGTTGTTTTGGTACCATTCTTTATTCATGGCTGTGTTTTTGGGCAAAATTGTGAGTGAGCCCACTCCCTTGGATGACAAGCAACCCCACACATGAATGGTCTCAGGATGCTTTACTGTTGGCATGACACAGGACTGATGGTAGCGCTTACCTTTTGTTCTCTGGACAAGCCTTTTTCCAGATGCCCCAATCAATCTGGAAAGGGGCTTCATCGGAGAATATGACTTTGCCCCAGTCCTCAGCAGTCCATTCGCCATACTTTTTGCAGAAGATCAATCTGTCCCTGATGGGTTTTTTTTGGAGAGAAGTGGCTTCTTTTCTGCCCTTCTTAACACCAGCCCATCTTCCAAAAATCTTTGCCTCACTGTGCATGCAGATGCGCTCACACCTGCCTGCTGCCATTCCTGAGCAAGCTCTGCACTGGTGGCACTTTGATCCCGCAGCTGAATCCTCTTTAGGAGACGATCCTGGAGCTTGCTGGACTTTCTTGGATGCCCTGAAGCCTTCTTAACAAGAATGGAACCTCTTTCCTTGAAGTTCTTGATGATCATATAAATTGTTGATTTAGGTGCAATCTTAGTAGCCACAATATCCTTGCCTGTGAAGCCATTTTTCAGGTCACCCTCCTTGTCAAGTCACATGTCAACATGTCAAGTCTGCCATTCTAACTCAATCAGCCTGACATAATGATCTCCAGTCTTGTGCTCGTCAACATTCTCACCTGACGATTACAGAAATGATCTCAGCAGGTCCTTTAATGACAGCAATGAAATACAGTGGAAAGTTTTTTCAGGATTAAGTTAATTTTCATGGCAAAAAAGGACTATGCAATTTATCTGATCACATAAACTTACATTTTTAACTTTCTCAAAACTTTTGGCCACGACTGTATATGTTTGTGCCCTAAAATGACTGATTTTTTGATGGCTTTTCTCATAACTTATGCAATTATTTGCTTGAATTTGTGTATTTGTGTTTTGTGAAAATACCAAAAAATTTAATCTTGTCATTTTTTATTGATATCACGAACCATAGACTCCCAAAATCCTAGAGTGACTGTTAAACTTACATGAAACAGAAATCTACACATAAATTTATTAGCTTTTTAGTAATTATTGTGAGGTATATAAGGGTTAAAGGCAGGGTAGCTGCTTATGTGTTAAATGGAACTTTATTTATGGTATTGATGTGCTGCTATAGGGGAGTAATTAACACATTTATTTTTTTAATTAAAGATTAGGATGGCCCTTAAAAATGATTACATGCATATATACATTCATTCATTCATTTTCATTTCGGCTTAGTCCCTTTATTAATCTGGGGTCGCCACAGCGGAATGAACCGCCAACTTATCCAGCATATGTTTTACGCAGCGGATGCCCTTCCAGCTGCAACCCATCACAGGGAAACATCCACACACACTCATTCACACGCATACACTAGGGACAATTTAGCTTACCCAATTCACCTGTACCGCATGTCTTTGGAATTGTGGGGGAAACCGGAGCACCCGGAGGAAACCCACGCCAACACAAGGAGAACATGCAAACTCCACACAGAAATGCCAACAGACCCAGCCGAGGTTAGAACCAGCGACCTTCTTGCTGTGAGGTGATTGTGCTACCCACTGCGCCACTGTGAGGCGCAAATATACTTAAGCAAAATAAGCAAATACATATATGCGTACATAAATACATTAATACATACATTCATACATAAATAAGCAAATACATATGTACATACTTACCTATTGTAAATGCGTACATACATAATACTTGCATACATGCATACATACATACTGCAACATTCCAATAAATATTATTAATAAATAATTTTTACTGATTTTAATTTCATAATGAAGTTAAAGCTCTTATACAAGTTATGGCAGAAAATTTGAAAGAAAAAAATAGAAGAATTTAGTTGCTCCAAAACACCATAAGTAAACCATGCAGGTCAGATTTAGGGTAAAATTTACCACGTTTCAACTCCCAACGAGGCCCTGTTTACTCCTAGTGTTAAGATGCGCTTTGATTCACAAGACGAGGGAGACACATTACTATTTACACCTACTGTTTTTATCTGTCTCTGGTGGACAAAAACGAGAGGGTGGGGAAATGTATGTATAGGCTTTTTCTTATGTTTCAATTTAATAAGCAAAAAAGATTTCACATTTATGTGAAGGCAGACAATGTAAAACAATTAGGAGAGCAGCAGCAGAGGCTTTCATTTCTGCACTGAAAGCCAAAAACTTCTATGGCAAACTCTGTGATTTTGTTTTTCATGGCAAGGTTTAAATCTGGCTTGCATGCTTCAACAACACATCCCATCATTTTTTTTTTTAGAATTGGACTGTTGGAATGCTTTTGACAACATGAATGTCTACACTTACAGCAAGCCTTAATTTTACAGCAAATGTCTACACTTACAGCAAAAAACTCTAGAATGGTCCAAAGCAGAAAAGCAAAGAAATGGTCTAAAGCAAGCCAAAAAGAAAAGAAAAACGTTTTTCTTTGCCATGTTATCTTAGAGCCAAGATACAAGATAGCTCTTGTAAACATGACTGTATAAACATGCAAAAACACGAACACTTACACACACTTGCCATCTTCCTCCCGGCACATGCATAATTACCACACCTGCTTGCTTGATAAAAGATGCGCATATGGTCCACCAGCCATTTTTCTCCTAGCGCTGCTAAACTCAGTTGCCTCCAATGTGTACCAACTGGTGTGCCTTCCCCCAATGCACCGCTCTGACACTACAGCACACTTCAGAATTTGTCACTGCTTTCAGCATCCCTTTGCACTGAACCAGAACATATTTTTAGCCTCTGTGCTGCCTTGTGAGGCCCTCCAGAGTCTCATTTTCAAACCTAGAACAGAAACGTTTCGCTTATATCTTTAGCATCTTAATTGGACTGACTCGTTGTGACTTTTTTTACTTGTCTAAATACATTTGCACAAATACTGGCAACATCTTACACTCATATGACATTTAAATGAATATGAATATGTATTGACAATGTCTGTTAAAGTCACAAAATCAAAATTGCTAAATGTACATTTCAATATCAACAGCTGCAAAATGTCAGTTTAGCACTTTAGCCATTTACAAACCTACGATTGAAAGGATTTTAGTGTTTAAATTGGCATAAATCTAATACTGGCCTACTTAAAATAATACAGATTCACAACTTACCTAAGCTCATTAGAAAAAAAAATTAAATCTACCAACATTTTTTGCAAAATAAATAAAATGTACCGTACCATTACAAGACAGGAGTTGAAGTGTTCCCAAAGTGCTTTTTAAACAGATTTTTAAACATAATAGTTTAATTAACACTTCTTTATTTTTTGACAGTACATACTATTTTACTAGTAATTTTGCATGATACTAGTATTCAGCTTAAAGTGGAGTTTAAAGGCTTAACTAAGTTAATTAGATTAACTAGGTAAATTGGGGTAATTAATTAAGTCATTGGACAACTGTGGTTTGTTCTATAGCAGATAGAAAAAAGTTCTTCATTGGGCTAATACTGTTGACTTCAGCAGATTTTCATTCATTCAATTTCCTTCGGCTTAGTCCCTTTATTCATCAGGCGGAAGGAGCCGCCAACTTATCTAGCATATGTTTTACACAGCAGATGCCCTTCCAGCTGCAATCCAGTACTGGGAAACATCCATACACACTCATTCACACACATGCACTACGGCCAATTTAGTTTATTCAATTCACCTATAGCACATGTATTTGGACTGTGGGGGAAGCCGGGGCACCCGGAGGAAACTCACACAAACACGGGGAGAACATGCAAACTGCACTCAGAAATGCCAACTTACCCAGCCGGGACTTGAACCAGCGACCTTCTTGCTGTGAGGCGACAGTGCTAACCACTGAGCCACCATGTCACCCCTAGCAGATTTTCATTACATCAAAAAATCTAGAGACAGTAAAACATTTTCAGGCAAATTCAGATTGTTTATTGATATAATATGAAAACAGAGCTATCCATATCCATCTATCTAAATACATATGCAACTATCCTTATATGTATAACTTTAACAATGTAGTAAACATGCTTGGTAACTCACCTGTGCAGTGCTGATGTTGAGGGCTTGGATATGAACATTGAGAAACAAGCCAAGAAAAGAGATTGAAAAATCTGGTAATAGGCATGGCTGCTTTAGCGCTGTTATTGCACATAGTTTTTTTTTTAACACTAGCAGTTCAGTTCAGGGTAAGGTTTCAAATGCAAGAAAGCATTCACCTTTTAGTGCTACTCACTGGCCGTTTGATTTCTTAACTGCAGCAATAAGTCACACTTATTTCTTTCTGAGAAAATTAAACACCTTTTTAGTGCCACTAAATAGACATTTCACTTTGAAACTGCAACATATATATATATATATATATATGTTGCAAAAATGTCACCAAATTTTGCAAAAATGTCACCAGAGGCACATATTTTCATGAGCCTGGCTTGAAACAGGCTTCTGATATAGTATCTGATATATTATTTTAATGCTGAGCAAACTAGCATCAGCAACTGTATCCTATCTAAAACTGAATACACTAACAAATGAACTTCTTTATGCTTTTATCAAACAGGAAAAGGGGACCTGATTGGATCGGATTCACTAACAAAAGAGCAGGTGATCAAGACTAACGCAAACGTGAAAGCGCTGACGTATTGTGACCTGCAGTACATCAGCCTGAAAGGACTGCGAGAAGTGCTGCGCCTCTATCCTGAATACGCCCAGAAATTTGTCAGTGAAATTCAGCATGATCTCACCTATAACCTGCGGGAGGGCAGCGGAGCTGATGTAAGTGATGCACGCACACATGATCATATTTACAGCAAAGGCAAACAATCCCACTGAGTTACCTTTGATTCCATATATGTGACTGTAAAGCTCAAGGATTGTGTGCATGGCTCTTTTTACTTAGCTTTGAATCGTGTGTGCGAGGGACTGAACCGGTTAACATAAATGTGCAGGTCGATACATCACCTCAGATTGGATTATCAATATTCTACGCTTGTACTCTGGAGCTGATATTTGTCCTATAAATAGCGCTTCAGTCCAATAAGCAAACACGACAATACAGCAGCCTTCAGGATCATGTGTTATGGTTTATATTTTCTGCTGTACCAATTTAGTTTTCGATTTTTCCTCATAAAATTTCATCATTAAATACAAACATGCTGCATAAAATAAGAGTAGAGGATAAAAGGATAGTTTCCTAAAATAAAAATAAAAAACTCACCCACGTGTTATTCGAAATAAAGCTTTCTTTCTTTTATGGAATATAAAAGAAGATCATTTTGTCGTCCATTTACTGGAAGCCAGTAGTACCCAAATGACTAATATTCATCAAAATTGTCTTCTGCTGAAAAAAAGAAAGTCATTCTAGTTTGGAATGACATGAGGCTTAGTAAAAAATATCATTTTTGTATGATCTATTCCTTTCATTTTGATGCTGTTGCTCAGATTAACTGGTCTAGGAGGACTTTGATAAGAAATATTTAGATCTTTGACCTTCAGTTGTAGAATCTGGTGTCGAGATCAGTTTGAGTCATTATCTCTTATAGAGCTCTAGAGGAAACATTAATATCCTTATTTATCTCAAGTGGGGAAAAAAATGACCTTGAACTCCCTTGAAGTGAATATCGTAGTTTTCCTTTTGTAATAATTAGTATGAAGTGCTTATCTCAGTTGTGATTTTTCTCAACACAAAGACTGAAGTATTTTCAGGGCATAACCTGTTTATTATTTCTGTTTATGTTAGTCACACGGGAGTAAACATTTCTCTTATTGGTCAGAGTGCACCTGTTTATGTTCTAAGATTATGCTCATAGAATTCAACACAGTCTCAAACACTCAAAATCTCTCATTATGGATTATTATACAGCTTGTTTTGTTGGTCCATTTAGTTGGATTGTTTGCTCAGCAATTAATAGCCAATAGCAATTAATTTTCTTATTTTTGTGTGGAGTTCAATTTCTTATTCATGTTTGCCTATAAAAGAACCTATATAAGGGTGAACACACCAGGTTTTCGAACAAACACTCAAAAGCCAGATGTGAAAAACTCCCTCAAGGCCTGTTTATATCAGTATAATATAAACTCTTTTAGTGGAGATTATCTGAGGTCTCGTTTACTTTAGTGCATCTTGGTTTGGAAATGGCATTTTAGAATGAAAATGCTCATCGTGCAGACTGGTGTTTTTAGTTTATTTCAAATGCATAAAATGCATGATATGTGACATTCACGCTCAATGGACATGCCCACATTTTGCCGACGTCCATACTTGCCGTCTACTTTACCATCTGTGTATTGGTCTTATGAGAGGTGCTTGACAAATCAGGGAATGACACACAATGGTCCAGAATAAAAGTTTGCATTTCAGTTCATCTACACTGAGAAGGAACTCCAGTGTTTGCAAACTAAAACAGGGTTTTTAGCGTTTTCAAAAGGCTCAGTTATTGCAGTTCAGAGATGGCCGAGTAGCATGGACACCTGACATAAATAAATCAACCAAAAGCCTCAGAATATTCCTTCTTGGAGCTCAAGTCCCATCCATTTACAGCTGACCTGCATATTTAAAGCTAGCTTCGACCTCTTAGACCCAACTTAGCTCGTCTGCTGCTTTTTACACATCGATCTAAACAGACATATTTATTCATTCATTTTTCTTTGGCTTAGTCGCTGATTTAAAAGATGTTACCACAGCGGAATGAACTGCCAACTATTCCAGCATATGTTTTACGCAGCAGATGCTCTTCTAGCCCTTACAGCCACAACCCAATACTGGGAAACACCCATACACTCTCACATTCACACACACATTCATACACTACAGCAAATTTAGTTCATCCAATTTATCTATACCGCATGTCTTTGCACTGTGGGGGAAACCGAGTGGGAAACCTACTGGCCCAGCCAGGACTCGAACCAGCGACATTCTTGCTTTGAGGTGAAAGTGCTAACCACTGAGCCACCGTGCCTCCCTAAACAGCAAATCACATGTGAAAATCAGATTTTAATCAGCTTTGGTGTGAGCGGACCTTAAATATTGTTTGACAAATAATAATAAAAAAAACTGTTGTCCACTGTGAACTTGTGCATATTAAGTTTAGAGTTACTCAATGAATTCATGAGCAGCCTGTGACCTACAGACTGGAGGTATGCGTATGTAACGCTGCATTGCCCACATCCACAACCAGCCGAATACAAAATGGATCCCCATCTGCTGTCTTTGGCATCTTTCCTTCCTTCTCTCGCACACCCTCAAAGTCCGTGTCCTTTCCCTGACTTGGATGCTGCCACTACCCCCTCATGTTCAGGATGCACATGTATTGCCTCTGCACGAGTCCCTCTCACATACACGTTCTCTCAGCCTTGAGTGTAACTTGCAAGGACAGGAATAGCAGCAGGCTGCGGTTTGGAGTGTGTGCCGATACTAAGAATAGCACAGAGGGAAGGCGGGGACTCCTCGCTGGCTGGGTCCCCCGCGCCTCGAGCTAAGATTGGATCCTGTTAGATAAAAATAGCACTGAAGCGAGAGGCATGGAGGTGGGGAGGGGAGAGGTCCCTCTTTTCTCTCCTTTCACTTTATTCTGCAGTGCTGCTTCTGCAAGATGTTGAATGCAGATTCCAACTAATATATCACTCTATTTGTGGAGAAAAAAGGAGAGAGAGGGAATTGATTACAGTCATGTACAGTTTTCACACTGGGACTTGTTTAACATATAAACACCACCCTGACAGCTGCATTGCAATGTGCTAAAAGCTGCTCAAAACGCCTTAGCAACTGCATAGAAATGCCCTGGCAACCAGCAACAATAGCATCTTGGCAGTTACTTACACAAATGTAAGCACTTCGCTTTAGAAAGCATAAAAATCAAGTTTGTTTGTGCCACGAGACATAACGGATAGGCATTGATGCTCACTTCACATGTGTGCAACCCCAGAACGCACACAGAATACCAATGAACCCACACTCACACACACATTTGCACATAATTGCAGAGCTGGTGAGGATTGAAGTGTGATTATTGGGGAAACATCCTTATTACTGTGTGTGTGTGTGTGTGTGTATGTGTGTTTGTGCATTAGGCTCTGGAGGGAAAAGGTAACGCATTCTTTCCTCTCTTTCTTGTTATATTTAGTCATGATTGACTGAATTTGCCGACTCGGGGGACATGGAAATGCCCGAATAAACACCTCCTTCTCCTTCTTTCTCTGGTGGAAGGGGAGGGAAAGAAAGTGAAAACTTCTGTAGAAACACCAATTTAAGCATCTTGCACACATGCGCACGATCCCCACTGGGGTTTGTGTTACTAAGATTGGAAGGAGATGGCTAAAAATAAATCGTCTGCAGTCCCACACCCCACCTAAAGCACAGAGTGTGGGGGTGGAGATCATGAGAGAGAAAAAAACAAGAAGCAAAGAAAGAGAGAGAGAGAGAGAGAGAGAGAGAGAGAGAGAGAGAGAGAGAGAGAGAAGCAGGGTGCGGAGAACAGGAGGGGGTTGCGGATAAAGATGGAGAGATTTCAGTCAAAGTGAATGGGGGAGAACAAATGGAGGGATGGGAAGAAAGGGACTGGGGGTAGATGAGTGGATGCGTGTAAATTTGAATTAGGATTTGTTCTGTTTTTCAATTTCTTTCTATCCTGGTTATGTGATGATGGAGATAGTAATATAGGGCTGAGGAGGACTGCGTCTGTGTTGCCACCCTATAGCGACGGACGGTGATTGACACAGTGTTTTATGTGTTTTGACAAAACAAAAATAAACAGTGCCGCCTCTCCTCTCTGCAACCTCTTCTGCGGTGCTGCAAGATAACGCCGCTTGCAGCCTTCCTTTTTTTCCATGACATTTTACAAACATGCATTTCTGACAGAGCTTAACAACGAAGGAATCGAAGTCAATTTCAACTCCTGTAAAGACGTGTGTGTTTGTGAGTAAAACCAATTGAAGTTCCTTAATGTACTACAATGGGAAAATATCCTGAGAGTTGAGCTGGAGGTGGAGAAACAGGAAAGAGAAGAACAAGAAAAACCAACAGGCTGTGTTAGTCTGCCACACACTGTCTATGACTCTTTACTACCCATTTGAAAATCTATATACATAATGTATATATATATGTATATGTGTGTGTATATATATATATATATATATATATATATATATA
>CAIGQW010053321.1:13192587-13212307 GCA_903798125.1 Danio choprae
ATATATATATATATATATATATATATATATATATATACACACACACACAGTTTTTTCTTTTTTAAATATTTCCCAAATGATGTAACAGAGCAAGGAATTTTTCACAGTATTTCCTATAATATTTTTTCTTCTAGGGAAAGTCTTATTCGTTTTATTTTGTCTAAAATAAATGCAGATTTTTTTTTAACCATTTTAAGGTCAATGTTATTAGCCCCCTTAAGCAATATTTCTTTTGATTGATATACAATCATTTGCCTAATTACCCTAACTTGCCTAATTAACCAAGTTAAGCCTTAAAATGGCACTTTAAACTGTATACTATTCATTCATTCATTTTCATTTCGGCTTAGTCCCTTTATTGATCTGGGGTCGCCACAGCGGAATGAACCGCCAACTTATCCAGCATATGTTTTACGCAGCGGATGCCCTTCCAGCTGCAACCCATCTCTGGGAAACTAAACTGTATAAACTGTATACTAGTATCTTGAAAAATATCTAGTAAAATATTATGTACTGTCATCATGGCAAAGATAAAAGAAATCAACTATTAGAAATTAGTTATTAAAAGTATTGTTTAAAAATGTGTTGAAAAAATCTTTGTTAAACAGAAATTATATATACATTATATATACAAAAATATATACAGAGGGGCTAATAATTATGACTTTAACTGTATATAAAATATAATATAATATATATGTTCTTTAATAACTATATTTGCAAATATTAGTGCTTGATATTTGAAAAAAACTTCAGTTCAACACAAAGGCATATTTCATTTATCAATATAAGACTTAGAATAAATCTACGTTTGAAATATTAAACTATATATTTTTAACATATTAATATGTAATGTATTCCTGGGAAGTTTAATTTTCAGCAGCATTACCTTTAGTGTCACATGATCCTTCAGGAATCATTCTAATATGCTGATTCGGTGCACAATTAACATTACATATGATCAATCTTGAAGAAATGTGCTCCGTCACTTTTTTTTTTTTTATTCTTTAATGAACAGAATGTTCAAAATAACCACATTTAATGGAAATAAAAATGTCATTACTGTCAGTTTGGATCAATTTATTGTGTTCTTGGTTGTTTTGATCATTTATGTTTTATCTTAAACAGATTTCACCCACGAAACAGTAAAAACAAAACTGCATTATAACTGTAAGATTTCTCTGAATAACACAGATATAAGTGTATGTGCAACATGTTAATGAGAAGTCTGTAATCTGGGTCTAATCAAAAGGTGTTTCATGTGTTTACACTGGTTTTGAGAATGGCACACTGGGCATTTGAGAGTTTGTTTGTAGAAAGCATCACACGTTTGACAAGTTAAGCAACACTAAAGGAAAGGTTGTGTGAAAAAAAAACTTAAAACCCCTATGGAGATGCTATGGGTCTATTTTAGGCAAATGACCAAGCTTGTGTACATGGCTGGTCAATATACTCAAAATTAACTAATATAAGAATGGAGTTAATACTGGTTTTGAATTAGGTAGTTTGCAAGCCTACAAATACTAAATAATCCACACAAATATTAATGTGATCTGGGATGCAGGGTGTAGCCCTAATCCTAATCTGTTCACACACCTGAACCAAGGTTTTTAGAGTTGGAGCTATTTGAAGCAAAACTTTGCATTGGCTCTCCAGGAGCATGATTGGACACTCTTATTTTAGGAAAATATATACAGTGTTACTTTGAGTAAAGTATTACTCAAGGCCTAACCGTACTACTTTCAACTTAAATTTACCAAGAAAAAAAATGTGTATGTCAACTGCATTTGGTGTATTGGAGTAACCCCGTAATTTGGCTGAGCTTCTGCATGTTTCTCGCACACTCCTGAAGCCTAAAGGGGAGCGTGCTTTTTCAGTAGCTGGTCCTAGATATTGAAACGTACTACCTCAGGACATAGAGTTTTAAATGTCGGTTGAAGACTTATTTGTATTAAATGGCATTTGATTAATTGGTATGTTTTTGTAATGTTTACTGTCCTGTCTATTAGTTATGTGTTAACTTTCTGCTCTTTAATATTATTATTAATCTAGTACAGCACTTTGGTACACACTAGTGTTGTATAAAAAGGGCTTTTCTTGATTTTATATGAACACATACATAACTAAACTCACTCCGTCTCTCTCAGCTGGACTGGGAAAGCAATGGTGGTCTGGTGAAGAAACTTCCTGCTATCCGTGAGGATGAGGAGAATGATGAAGAGCAGAACTCTGTGTCAAGGGCCCCACGTTCGCCTCTTCGCCTGACCCGGGCCCTCAGCTCCCCCTTGCGATCACCCCTCCTTCCCCCTCGGCCCTTCCGTCCTCCATCAGAGAGCATGCGACCCGCCACCCTCCAGATCCCTGTGGTCAGTTTCAGCAGCGCCCCTCCAGAACTCAGCCCCAGGTACACACACACACACACACACACACACATCTCCCATCACATCCACAATCAGCTGCAGCCCTCTGGTGGCTCTCGTAAGAACTTTATTGATTCATAATTTAGAAGAAGTATCCAGCTACCATGACAACCATTTTGGGTGAATTCGCTGCTTGCTCTAATGATTGCCTTTTCAATTTCACCCTAAGAAATCAAGGCTTATCTAAAGCTGCAATTAAATGAGCAGAAAGTAATGGAGTCCATTTCTATCTAGGCATTTATATTATATATTACATAGCTGGTGCTGCATTGATTCTTACCAGTTCTCGGTCAGTTGTACACAAAAACAATGATGCATGTTTTATGATGCCTCTGCAGGTTCGTGGACGGCATCGAAACAGAAAGCAATTCCAGCTCAACACAAAGGTTTGAGTTCGGTCCCAGCCTACCTCAGAGCGGCCCTCCATCCCCTTCCCCAGGTACAAACACAGCTTCAAGTCAGAGTGTGATTTCTGGGAGGGAACATGAAGTGATATTTCTAAAAATAGACTGTCTTGCACTGTCAGACTTCTACTGCAGCTTATTCTGGCCAAGAACCGCCCACTTAGACAGGAAGGGACCATCTGACCAATATTTAAAGCTGCCAGCTATTTTTAATGTGGTTACATCTAATATCAAATGTAAGCTGAAAATTAAAGCTATTATTTATTTTAGCTCCATGGAGATATGTCTTCAATAGTTTTGAGGTAGTTGATGCCACACCTTGAACTTCTCTAACTTGGGCAAATCCAGCTCTTTCTTAGAATGATAGCAGATAAGATGTATGAAAATGTTATATGTGGATTTGTATGCAGTGAGCCAAGAGCAGCTGGAGTCAAAGCAGAGCATCACCAAACTGAGTGAGGAGGTACGTCAATCCAGAAAATCAAATACAAATACATCTAATGACAAAAATGTTAAATATATTTAAGCATAAACTATATTTAAAAATGCTTGCACTGTATTCAAAAATCACACTTGAGGCAAACTCATTGGCCTGAGTCAAGACAACACCAAATACATCAAAATATGGTTGTAGACTCTCAAACTCTGGAGTTCTGCACATGCAGATTACAAATTTGTTTTATATCACTAAAGATCTCTTTTCTAAAAGTACATCAAGGTCTACCAAAAGCTATAAGCCACTAGAGGCCACACATTACATTGATTTGACCACTTTTAAAGGGTGTTAGACGAGTGGCTTATTGATTTTTTTTTTTTTTTTTGTAAAAAGGCTGCTCTACAGCATCAAAAAAGACCTCTTTGTTCAGTAAGTACAGGATAATATAGAGTTGGCCGGTCATCATTGCAAAACTTAACCCAGTCAGGATGATCAGGACCCTGATTCCAAGCAAATGGCAAAAGAAAGAAAATGTAAAACAGTGAAGTGATACGAGACATTCGTCTAAAAAACATCTACAAGGACATCACTGCCTTGGACAATGTTTTACAGCGCATTGTGCCTCAAAATTTTGGGATTGAGAATCATAATCAACCTGTCAATTATGTAGTTAATTAGCCAAACTGTTATCTATGGTTGGCAAACAGTGTCACATTTATGGCATATTGTATTAGTGCATTTATATGAAATTGCCTGATGTGCAGAAAGAGTTGTTTGCCCATTTACTTACATTCTGTTAATCTCATTCACAGATGACTAGTCTATCTCAGCAAGTCTCTCAGCTGAGCAAAGAGCTACAGGAAATGACACGCCTCCTCCGTCCCATACTTGTCATGGGATCTCAACCCCTCCTGACTGCCCTCAGTCCAACAATGCCTCAGTCTCCTAGCAGTTGCAGTGGTCCAACAATACCCATGCCACCAGCTCCTTCACCCACAGCCTCACCATCCACACCACTCAGGCCAACTTGCTCCCTATTGGACAGTGCAGACACTGGGAGCATTGGCTTATCCAGCTGTCTCCTACCCACCAGCCCACCACTGAGACCCCATGCACAGGCTCAGGTGTCTCCAACAGGCTGTTCGAGAGGACCTTCCCTGCCAGTCCTCATTTCTCCAGTGACAGCCCAAACAGAGGGGCCTGGCACCCAGGCAGCTCCAACCCAGCCACCACAAGCCAATCAGCCCCCATCTCCGTCTCTAACCTTTTCATACTCACTGCCATCTTTCCGCTCCCAGTCTTCTTCCTGCTCCCCCTGCCAGGGGCCTCACCGACCTGCCAGTCACAGCAGAGGTTTGCTACCTCAGCCCCTCTCACTGGACAACCCAAATCCACCACTTTCACATTGCTCGGCACCACCCTCGATCAATAACTCCCCAGGAGACCACAGGGTGGGTTTCAGCCCGTTCCACTCGTCCCCTTCCTCCACTCGGATCCAGCCACGGGCATGCACTCCTCCTTCTTCTTGCCCACACACCTCCCCACCCTTGCCCTGCTCTCTGGACTCCCTGCCAGAAACACAGGCCTCTTTTGGCCCATCATGGTTGCCGCAGAACCCCGTTCCGGGACCTCCTCAGTTAGAGATTGAAATGCAAGAGTGGGCAGCAACAGCAGGGAGATCCAGCACAGAGCATATCAGCTTCATAGATGAAGAAGGACCACCACTGTGAGAGACTGAATAAAGATGAATACGATAACTAGCTGACTTAGCAAATAAGCGAGTGGTGAACTGGGCTATCTGCAATTTCCCCAACACACCTCCATGCCGAATTGATTGTCGTCCCATTAGGACGACACTCTTGTAACAACACAAGTTGTGGCTCTGTTCCAAAACCTAGTGAGCTGCCTAACCATATAGCTTAGTAAGTGCCATGCTCCAAAGAGTAGACATCTGAAAGTGTTATCTTTTAAGTTACATTGTTTGGTCAGAATTTCAGCATGCATTGTGAGCTCGTTACAAATGCAATCCAGGATTGTCCCACTCATTCAATTATATTGCTAATACCACACAAGAAATGTATGCTACATTAATGCCATCTATTTGCCATAGAAGCTACCTGAGCATTCTGTTGACGTCCTCAATTTTGAAATTAAGTATTTATATTGCAATTAATGCTAAAATTAATTTGTAGAATCTGAGTAGTCAATAAAAAAAAAATCACAATGAAAAAAGACATAAAAGCTTATTTCACTATATTAGATATTAAGTCTATTGCCATAGACAAACTAGACGCCATTGCAACTGCCATTTTGACTGTTTGCACATTTTGTTGCAGTGGTCAGATGGAGCTCTTAGGTGGAGGTTAAATTGTAATGCTAAGGCCTACAAACACAGACATGAACTCTCATTACAAATCAATATATTTTCACTTTTAAAATAGCTTAAAAACATGTATTAATGTTGCCTTTAATAGTCTGATTAAGCATGATGCTAAGCCAATGCTAACAGAACTTTCAACTGTTAGAAATATTGATAGAAGTTCCATGTAATTGTCAATAAAACAAAAGTTTAGCCTAATAGCGTGTACTAATGTATTGAGTCAAATAACATTAGCTTAGCAACATGCTAATGTCAAGCTCAATTGGAATCCATTGTGAACAAGTGGTTAAAGGATTTGGGGGTTTTAGGAAGTACATCGGTTACTCCTTTCAGTCATTTATGAGCTTCCTTTTTGATTAAAATCGAAACTTGGATTGTAGCTGCCTATGTAGTGAGGCAGTTCACTACGCTTTTGAAACAGCCACTGATATTCACTACATGGGAGCACATCAGTACCTGATACCAGCCAGTAACTCTTCTCTGAGCACAACTTGTTGAAATTCCTCTTCTAAAGGCATTATTTGACCTTCACATGCATCATACTGACCCAACTGGCACGGATCCCACTGCGGCCATAAATTCTCTTGCTGTAGGGGAATTTAATATAACAACAAAAAGTGCACTGATTAACTTGCATGGCTGTGCACTGATCATGCACAGAATACAAGAACTGTCAGGTGGTGTTTCTTATCTCTGTATTACCAAAACAATGTTTGTACTCTACTAATTACCCACTTTGTGAATTGAGTTCGCTTTTTGAATTTCCAAACTTGGCAAATGAATGAAGCTGTCACAACACATTATCCATCATACTTCATTTGTTTCCTCCAGATTGTCTCAAGCCAGTTAACACATTCACTAGCCAGAACCACCAGTTGCATATTAAGTTAGCACGGAGGCCTTGGGAAATATCTGTCCTCCATCAAATTGAGTCGGTTTCAAGATCTCTTCATTATATTCAGTCAAAACAAGTATGATTTAGCGCTAGCTGAAAGTGTAACACACACACACACACACAGCACATGTAGTCAGGGTCCAAAATGGGAAAAAAAGCACCAGCCATGAAACTATATTAAAGGAATAGTTCAACCAAAAATGAATATTGCCCCATAATTTAATCCCCCTCAACCCATCCGGTGTACATGACATCTTCTTTCAGATGAACACAGTCAGAGCAGTTTAAAATTTTATCACAGCTCTTTCATGCTGTATAATGATTTTGAGTAGTGGCCACTTATCTGAAGCTTCAGAAAGTGCACAAATCTGTTGTAAATCTAACCCATACGCTGTCAGGGGTTAACGCATGTCTTATAAAGCAGATCTACGTGTGTTTGTAATCATAATATTTCACATTTTTATATGATACAGTTGAATCCCTTTATTTTGCTGGCTGCCGAATGCACTTTCTAAAAAATATCTTGGCTGACCTCTGACTCAACAACACATTCACAGTGGAAGTTCTAAGTTTGTTTACCACAGAAGACGACAATGACCAAGAAGACTAATTGGCTTGGCAAAACGGTGTAATATTATTCAGGTATTACTATTACTCTTCCACTGCTAATGTGCCTTACATCATATACATCGAGTCAGAGGTCAGCCAAGAAGATTTCAAGAACGTGCATTCGGCAGCAGTCACTGATTCGAGTATTATCATTTTAAAAAAAATGCTAAATATTTGTGTTACAAAAACAGATCGATCCTCTTTACAATACGCACTCTAAACTAATGTTGGGTTGCCAAAACCCAACGTTGGGACAAATATGGACAAACCAACAATCGGTGGCATATGGGTTCGTTTTCCAATGATAAATATACACATTTGTTTTTCTTACCAAAGTGTGTTTTAGTTATTTGTTCCTTGTGTACTTGGAGAAACCAATGCAGGACATTATATTCCTCATAGCAGAACCAGCAAGCCTGCGAAATACCCCTATGTGAAAACCAAACCAATCTTTATTTATTTAGTCATAATTTGGTTTTGTTTGACTGCTTGAAACGGTGAAATGGCCTCACGTTTCTGAAACTGCGACAATAAAAGAGCAAATAGATCTTTTTATGGTACTTAGCTAAAATTGTTAAAAGATTACCTACCATCTGGCTGTTTCATTTTCTCGCCAAAGCCAATTTATTCTCATTTGCGCTTGGCAAAAGTTCATCTGTGACCCTGCGCATAAAAATCCATGACATGCTAAGCACTCTAGCATGTAGTATCCTCCTAAAAAGTCATGTTGGCCAAGGTACTTCTATCTCCTTTAACACAAATAAAAACAGGCATATTTAAGACAATCATTAGAACAGTGTTTCCCAACCCTGTTTCTGGAGGCCCACCAGCAGTCCACATTTCCAAACCTTTCCTGATCAAACACACCTGAATCAGCTCATCGCATCATTAGAAGAAACTCCAAAAGCTGAAATGAATGGGTCAGATGAGGGAGACATCCAAAATATGTACTGTTGGTGTGCCTCCAGGAACAGGGTTGAGAAACACTGCATTAGAACATCACACTAAACAGATTAAAAAGTAGAAACCGTGTCATGGTACCACACAAAACCACACACATTTAGCTACATCAGGGGTCGGGATGCCATATGCTGGATCCTGAGAACTTGACATGAACAGCCAGAGCAGTCAAATTATATATATATATACACATGACTGAAATAAACACAAATACACAGCTTTAGCCATCCTGCCAGCGTGCCTTCTCATAAAAAACAAAAACGAAAAAAAAAAAAAAAAGTCCTATAGCGGTCCCCATTTTCCAGCACTCACAATACTTCTGAAAAGCTGTTGGCTGTATGACAGTAGAGAGCACTGCACTTTTATTTTGCGTATTTATTTCACGATTTTATCCATGTATGTATTTATCGATGTATCTGCGATCCTAAGAACACGCTCCCAAGAGGAACCTCACAGAACGTTCTAGCAACTGAATGAGTTTCTGACCACCATGTGAATATGGATCTCAGAAATGGTGATGGCCTCAGCATCTCGGATTGACCAGCGACAGACTGGCTAAACACAAGCGGCCGGTGTATAATTCGCCACATCTCTTGGAAGCAGATTGATCAGTTGGCACCTGCACGCCATCTGTGTGTCCTGACTTACCGTACATATAGGGAAGGGGCACGCTGTTCATAACATAATAGAATACTTTGGTTTCTATTTTCGCTATTTAGGTCTGAGGGTTTGAATACGGATGGTAGGAACTTGGATGGACTTTGGGGGTCTGGGGTTTCCTGCATGTCCAGTTAATTTGCATGAAGAATGTGCCTGCATATATGGGGGTGGGGAGGGGAGGGGGGCTAGGCTGCACGACCCATGGAGAACAGGGGTCCAGATGTATTTTATTAACTGTAATAAGCTTTATGACAGACACTTAACAAAATAATAAAACAAAAGCTGACGTTTTATAAGAAAACAGACTTCTGTGCTCTTTCTAAATGACCCTTTTTCAAAATTCAAAATACGATCGGGTTAGTTTTTCCCCAAAATGAAAACGATTTAATCACCCTTACATCATTCCAAAATCTGCTATCTTTGGAACATGATATTTGTCAGAAATATTGAGCAATTCTGAAAGTCTAAGAGACATCATTTAAAGTATTCTGCTCAATTTAATTTAGGCTTTTATTCACGTTTACGTTCATCAGCAAGTTTAAAGTATTCCGATTTGATCATGGACAGTCAGTCATGCTTGCTCAACACATGCAAGAACCAATCAGGTTCAGTCTTGCATGTCACAACTGCGTTTGAGCTTCTGCATAAACCAATGAAATTTGTTCTCACGAGTCAAACATATATGCTTGTGGTTTCATGTTAAAACAATATAGATCATGTTAAAGCCATTCAATTAAATAATTATACAACTGTTGAGAAAGTTAGGAGGCCACTTCATTTCTCTAGGTTTACGATTTAGTTTGTTTTATTCTGTAAACTAATGATGACATTTTTTTAGATAGATAGAACGACAGATAGATAGATAGATAGATAGATAGGTAGGTAGGTAGGTAGATAGAACGATAGATCGATAGGTAGGTAGGTAGATATATAGATAGATAGATAGATAGATAGATAGATAGATAGATAGATAGATAGATAGATAGATAGATAGATAGATAGATAGATAGATAGATAGATAGATAGATAGCATCAGAGTTTAGGACGATCAGAAATCTCCTTCATTTCATTTGAAAGATCTTCAGTTGTGAAAAACTCAATTCGTTTGGAATGATGAATAAATGACAGCTTTCATTTTAGAGTGAACTAACCCTTTAAACAGAATATCACACATTATAAAACAATTGCTTCAAATCAAACTTTTTTTTGTTGTTTAAGCTGTTGATTTTTGTTCTTTCTGATACATTTTGTGCCAAAAAAGGAGAGGAACAGGATAAAATATAGGCAGGATTCAAACCTGTTTTTCCCATATGAGCATCAAGGACCAGCGTTTCTGAAACCTGCTAACCATCAAGCCTCATCTTCAACAGTTTCTTCTATGCTTCTCTATCAGGAAAAAAGACAGACACACACACAGAAACCAGTGGGCTGCGCCACGTCAGAGGCCTGCATATATTTGAGTGGAAACATTCACTATAGAGCTTCAAAAAGAGGGAGTAATGAGGAGACCGATTGGCCTAAAGATAAAAGGAGTGAATATGAGAAAACGATGGACCTGTTGAAAGAGCAAAGAAACTTTCACCTTCTATTCAGGTTCGGATGATTTCTACGAAATGTCTTTTTTTTTTTTGTATGTGACCCCAACATGCCGCCTCTCCAGACAAACCCACATCAGCCTATATTACAGAGAGGAAAATACAAAGGGGAAAACAACCTGAAAGGGTAAATTAGAAATCCAAAAAATATATTTATATATTTATATTTATATATATTTACGAGGTATGTATCCACAAAAAAAAAACAAGCAGTCTTTTTCTAACCTTGTTTCAAAATCCCACTTAAAATAATAATAATTATTATTATTATTATTCTTACAATAATAATAATAATAATAATAATAATAATCATCAATAGTAAATCAGCAAACCAAAATGCGGAGGCTAAGCTCCTGTAAGCGTAGCACTGAGAGGTCAATCCGCTTTCTCCAATGGGAGTCCAAAGCATCAAAGCCTCAATCCACCGGGTGGCGCTGCAACACACTTTGAGGAGCTTTCGTTTTCCTTCACGTTAAGTCCGAAAAGCAAACAAAAACAAAAATAAAAGTTCCAAGAGAAAACATAAGCTGACGGAACTGAAAGCCCAAACGTTGCTGTGGCCCCTTGGCAACCGTGTCTCTGATTTACGAAGCTGTTCGGGGTCTCCACAACCAAAGGTGTCTTGTGCAACCAAACAAAAAAGGAAGAGCAAAACAAAAGTCGAATCTAAAACAAAAACACAGGAGATGTGCTCCTCCTAGAGATTGTTAGTGAGGCCGTATCGTGCATTCCTTCGAGGTCATGCCAAATACTGCTGCATCGCCGTTTTTGCCCTGAGAGAAAGGAGAAGAACAGATGTACCATTAAAAGATTAGTTCACCCAAAAATTTTAATTAAGTTATTAATTACTGAATCATGAGAGTAATTAAAGTCCCTGTGTTTAGGTGTTAATATCAATATGTCTTAAGGATATCTATAAGATAGTGTACTCCAAAACAAAGACAAAATTCACATTTAGAAGATATAAACAATGGAATCTTTTAGGTTTGTCGCTTCCGGCAAAATGAAACAACTATTTTTTGACATCACACCATACTTCAATTTCTCATCAAATCTTCTGGCCAATCAAATGCTCTCTAGTATTTAATATGTCCCGCCCCCTTCAAGACGCTGTTGCTGATGCTGAATTCAGTCATTTATTCACATCAAGGAGCGTTCAAACAAAGGTTCACCTAAACACTTGCAAATGTAAAAAAAATTCAAATGACAGCCAAAATGTGTTGATCTGAACTCCTTATTTGTTTTGTAACATGTTGTGCGCATATACTGCACATATACTGGAAATATACTGCACACACATACAATGTCAGTATGCAGGGAACTAGAAGATTCAAAATGAAATCCGTAACACACAGTATAATGTTCATGTCTCATTAATGTGGACGCAACCTTATTAATGAAATGGCTAGCAGGAGATTGTGTAAGTGTGTGTGTCCTTTACCTGTCACAGAGGTTGGGATCTGATGCCTGGGTAAGTTTGTGTAGGATATCAACAAAGCCCATCTCCCTCAGCTTGTCTTGTCTCTCTTGTGAGCCTGGAGGAAGAAGGAAAACAGAGCCGTGTATTCTGGACTGCACACAAAGAATCCAATTTACACATCAGATATGAATAAACAACACAGCATTACTCATTACTAAAAAATATTTTCAGTCCTGTGCTGTTTAGGTTAACTGAAAAAGGCTTTGATGTGTGGACTTTTTGAAGGGGACCTAAAGAGAAACATTAGGAAATGAACAGCAAATTAATTATTTGCATTGGCCATTAAACGAATTAAAAAGCATGAAGTTGTATTAACTTAAAATCATTTGTTTATGAATCGAACTTAAACAGTTACATTTTATTGCCTTATTAAGGAAGTCGGATACATAAACACAAATTTAAAATGATGTTTAAAAAAAGTTGAATAATTCCAACCAGTAATAGCATTTTAAGTCCTAACTTTGCAGTTTTTCATATGCCAAACCGTCAGAAAAACAGAGCACAACTGTTAGCTTGTCTTTTAGTGTTCTGAATGTTGATGTTTCTCACCGTCCTCCTCATTCCAGATTAGATTAGAGATGCAAAAGGTGGCAGCCAGCTGCAGTTTTACATTGGAGTGACCCTGAAACACACACAACAGAAGAAAATTACATAAACAAATCAATTAAATGGAGGAAACAAGCAATAATACAAGGTGAAAAAGGCTCATTATTTTATATTATAAATACTAAGAAAAAATGATAAAGAGAACAAGAAATAATACAAGGTGACTAAGGCAAATTGTTATTATATATTATAAATACTAAGAAAAAATGGTAAAGAGAACAAAAAAATAATAACAAGGTGACTAAGTATGTACAAGTGACTTTTATTATACTGTATATTATAAATATAAAAAAATGGTTATGAGAACAGACAAATAAAGGTAGTTTAACACAGCCAAAAAAGGCATTTTGCTGACCATATAATATTTAATTTTTTGGAGCATGTCATCATTGGTCATGATGAGTTCCTTGGCAGTGTTTCCATCAGCAATGTTGGCTAATATACATAATGTCTGTAAAAAAGACAAAGACATTGTTAAATATCAGCTATGGAGACTTAATGATCAACCCCCATCCACTAAATAAAAACTTATATAAATAAATAAATAAATAAAAATGTACCCATGTGTTTGGAGAAATAAAAGACTTTTCTATTGTTTCTATTTAGGAATCAATCAATCAACCAACAAACAAACATCGAACGTTTTTGTACAGTTTTTTTGTGGAAACCAGACAGAGACTTGAGAAATCTTATCTCAGAGAAAATAGTTGTTTTTTAATTCAACTAACCTCAACTATTGTTTTTCCCCCTCTCCATTAAACCTAAATGTTTCTCCATTAATCCTAAACTTAACCCTTTAAAGAAACCAAAACCCCCCCAATGTCAAAAACAAAAGTATGGTTTTACTAATGGAACATTTAATCCTTTCAGCTTAGGTTAAACAAGAACATAACTATTCAAAGTTTTGGGGTCTGTGAAGTGATCTTTTTCTGTCTTAAAGGGATAGTTCACCCCAAATGTTTAATTTACTTCCTATTTACTCACCTTCAAGTAGTTTCAAACCTTTGTTAGCTTCTTTATTGAGTTGAACACTAAGAAGATATTTTGAAGAAACCTGAAAACCTGTAACAATTGACTTCGACAGACAAAAACAAATACTGTGGAAGTCAACGGTTACAGGTTTTCAGCATTCTTCAAAATATCTTCTACTGTTTCCAACAGAAGAAAAAAACTCAAACAGGTTTTGGAAGAAGAAGAGTAAGTAATGATGACAGAATTTCCAATTTTGGGTAAACTATACCTTTAAGAATCTAAGTCTCAACAAGGGTAACTTTATTTGGCCAATATACAGTTAAAATAACATAAAAGAAAACATTTTGGTAACCATTGACTTCAATAGTAAAGTTTTTTAGTAACACTTTAGAAAATGGTCCATTAGTTAATGTATTTACTAACAATAACTTATGTTGTATGAATAACTTATGTTGTATTATTCATCTTAAAGTATGAATAATCTTCATTCGTTCATTAATTTTCTTTTCGGCTTAGTCCCTTTATTAATCTGGGGTCGCCACAGCGGAATGAACCGCCAACTTATCCGGCATACGTTTTACGCAGCGGATGCCCTTCCAGCTGCAACCCATCACTGGGAAACATTTATACTCATTACACACACTCATTCATTCATTCACACACATACACTACAGACAATTTAGCTTACCCAATTCACCTATAGGGCAGCACGGTGGCGCAGTGGATAGCACAATCGCCTCACAGCAAGAAGGTCGCTGGTTCGAGCCTCGGCTGGGTCAGTTGGCATTTCTGTGTGGAGTTTGCATGTTCTCCCCGTGTTGGCATGGGTTTCCTCCGGGTGCTCCGGTTTCCCCCACAAGTCCAAAGACATGCAGTACAGGTGAATTGGGTAAGCTAAATTGTCCGTAGTGCATGTGTGTGAATGAGTGTGTATGGATGTTTCCCAGTGATGGGTTGCAGCTGGAAGGGCATCCGCTGCGTAAAACATATGCTGGATAAGTTGGCAGTTCCTTCCGAATTGAGTATAAATGTTTCCCAGCGACCCCAGATTAATAAAGGGACTAAGCTGATAAGAAAATAAATTAATGAATTCACCTATAGCGCATATCTTTGGACTTGTGGGGGAAACCGGAGCACCCGGAGGAAACCCCAACATGGGGAAAACATACAAACTCCACACAGAAATGCCAACTGACCCAGCCGAGGCTTGAATCAGCGACCTTCTTGCTGTAAGGCGATCGTGCTACCCACTGCGCCACCGTGAGGCCCATGAATAATCTTGTAAAGCATTTATTAATCATAGTTCAACATTTACTAATGCATTAGTAAAATCCAAAGTTGTGCTAAATGTTGATGCACAGTGGGTTAACATGAACTAAAGTTATTTAACTTAACTAAAGTTAACAAAAAGAATAAAAATAATAATAATAATAATATTTAATTGATAAATAATACATTACGATAAAAAAAATAAATAAATAAGATTATTACTGTTTGTTCATGTTAGTAAATACATTAACTAACATTAACTAATGGAGCATTTTAAAAAATGTTTGAAACCACCCAAGGGTGAGTAAATGCTAGTAAATGTTCATCTTTGTGTGAATTATCCATTTAACTTGTATGAATCCAGTGTATTAATCGCTTACCTGCTCTTTGACCTCTATGCTGTGCTCTCCCTCCAGGATAAGAGTGACTGCCTGCATTATCTGCTTCCCATGTGAGCTCATGATCTGGTCTATATGCTACCAAAGACAAGCAAAGACAATCAGTGTGTTACAGAAAGCCCATAATCTCATTAGGCACTGAAAGGGAATATTTCCGAGCATGTGTGCATTAGAGCTGCATGGTTCTGGATAAACTGAGAATCACAATTTTTGGGTTTAAAATATAGACCGCAATTCTCCCACAAATATGAAAAAACTGAAACCATCGACTTTCATAGTAGAAAAACATACTGTGGAAGTCAAGGCTTCCAGCTTTTTTTCTTAAAACATATTCTTTTGTTTTCAACAGAAGAAAGTCAAACAGGTTTTGAACAACTCAAGGGTGAGTAAATGATGACAGATCTTTCAGTTTTTGGTGAACTATCCCTTTAACTTTTTCAGCTAGCATTCATTTTTCGGTTGCAAACATTCAAATTATCACAGAAGGTTTAAAATAGCAGTTTATTTTTTTACTTGAGGAAGAGTAAATAGTAAGTACATTTAATTTTTTTAAAAGGCGAACTATCCTTTTAAAGACTAAAGAGGTTCAGCTATGAGGACACTGTCTGGGTCAAACGCAGATTTGAACATACCACTATGACCATCAAAGCTTTAATAAAGATGCAAATTGTAGTCGTATAGAATTAAGATTGCACTATTATTTCAATTGAGATTGTGATCTTTTAATCATATATATCTAGTATAAATGTTACCGGCCGGGTGGAGAGCAGGTTTCGGAGCAGCCCGAGTGTTTTCATGAGCACATTGGTGTCAGGATCAGACAGAAGTCGAAAGAGCTGTTCAGTGCCCAGAGCTCGAACGATCTCCACCTTCACCTTCTGATCCGCCTGGAATGCCATGTTCTACACAAACACACATTACGCCTTCTGATGACACCATGCTTTTATATTAAATTTCTCTGATGTGGATTGAAGTCAGCTGATCTTACCATGAGAGCCCAGATGCCGTTGACCCTCAGAGCTGGACTGTCGCTTTGCGTGAGGCTGCATAGTAACTCGATGACCCCAGACTCTAAGATAGGCTAAGAACAAACACACTTTTAGATTATTTACAAAATAATAAATAAATCAGTGCTCCAAAAGATGTTACATGTTGAACAGCAGGGAATCAAAATGTTTCAAAATTAAATTATATTAAAAATAGATTAAAAAACAAAGGTAGAAACTTGAAAAACGATTTAATCTATTTTATAACAAAAAATATATATATATCTACAATAACTTTAGTATATACTTCAATTACAAACAGTTAACAAGACTAACTATGTTTGCAATAAAGCTGTGAGTAAACTTGTGCAAGTACAACTTTCATATTCTATAAACATTTGGGAATAAATCATAGTTTGAGCTGAAGAGAACAATATACTGTACAGGAACTTTGGCTCAGGCATTTCAGAAAGACTGAAACAGCTTTTGAGATGTTTTGTGATGAGATCGATCTGCTGGCTTGTTCGATAACCTACATTATTGTGAGTTTTCTTTGTTGCAAATTTATTCAGTGAATGCGTTTCCATTGTACTTTATGCTCGTCTTCTTGCCGGACAAAAACAAATTCTATCAAGTTGCAAATTTTACATGCACATTTTTAGAATGTATGCTCAGCTCGGTGTTTTTTTCTATCCAGCATACTTTTATGCAAAGAAATTTCATATAAATAGGTGGATGAAAACATACTGTACAGTAATGTTATCTGTTAATTTACGTTATCTGTCTTCTGTTCAAATTCTTCAAATGAATAGATTTTTTTCCAGGATCCAGGAGGCTTATTTTGCATTTTCAAAAGCACATCATACTGTACAATAGCACAACATAAATGACAAGCTTAGACGACCTTCAATTTCAAAATCGCTTGGCTATACAAAAACCACACAAATTAAATATTATGAATCCAAAACATTTTTTGTTGACTGACAACATGTTTTTTGAGTACTATAGTGTGCTCTGAGTTTTTTTTTTTTCTTAGTAAACAATACTAATAATGCTAAGCCCAACCAAGTGTGAGCACTTTACCTCTTTACTGGGTGAAAATTCCAGCAGAAGGTTGCATAGTGTTGAGGAGGCCATGACCAGCACCTCATCTGGTGCATTCTGTAATAACTGCCAAATAAAAACAAAACGTATGTTTATTCTGTTAGCCTTTGATTAGTGTTGAGTTTTAGCTCAGCGTCGTCAGGATTTCTTACCTTCATTAGTGGTTTCCATACCGCATGATCATGGAAACTCGTTCTTAGCTGTTGTACTGATCGTGATAAACTATGCAGGCATCTAGAGAAAAAATGAAAAGAAATCATCTGAAATACAAGAGCAACATTTCTTAAATTCTTTGAACTCTTTCAACATCCAACTGCTGTGGCATTTCAACAAACATATTTCATGTTTACACCACTGATCAAAAGTTTGAGGTCAGTAAGAGGTCTTGAACGTTTTTGAAAAAAGGATCTTATGCTCATCAACAGTGCATTTATCTTATAAAAATGAATTACAGAAATACTGTGAAAAGAGATGCCTCATACCTGACTGCTGCTAACCGTACTTTGATACTAGATTCTGATAAGCCGCTAACGATTCTGTCCATCATGTTTTCCGTCTCTGTAATCTGTAGGGGGGAAATTGGAACTTTCATTACATCTACCCAATATTATCTTTACTTAGGGATGTTCATTGTGAATAATTTTTTCTGACTGGCAACTGCCACTCACTGTACTCACTGTAAACCGACAAGGATATAACAACAAAATTAAATTACAATTAAATTAAATTGAAAGTGTGACTGTGACGCTTTAAAAATACCTAAAATGTTTTTAGCTTACATAACCATTATATACAGTCAAACCTAAAATTAAGGCAAATTCTGACTTAAAGTTTTTGTTCAAATGTAATTAAAAGCTGATTTTTTTTTTTTTACACAAAGATGCTCGCTCGTCATATTATCTTTTAGCAGAAGACGGTGTCATTTCTGCTCCAAAAAAACCCCAACCAAGTCAGAATTTGCTTGGGGTATGAAGATTTTCAGGCTTGACTGTATGTGTTTGTGTGTGCGTTTTTGTGTTTAATGAAATTTACTTTTAAAATAACTTGAATGACACTTTGAACCATTTTAAGTCCGAACAGAATTCTTACTGTCAATTAACTGGTCAATTGTGATGTCTCACCTTCTTCCTGATGTCCTCATCATTAGAGCCCAGTGAAGCATAGAGTTTAAAGGCTGCCTGTCGAAGCTCATGTGCATGTTTCAAGTCATGATCCAACTAAACACAGACAGAGAATTTATTGTAAATGCAATAGTCTACATTTGTAAAATCTGCATATTTAGGATTATATAAAAGCAGCAGAAGACACTAATATGTTCTCCTTTACAAACAAATTAAATGCATGTGGGTCAAAGACAAAAAAAGCATAAAAAATGATGTGGATATCATTTGGTTTTAGGCATCAAAACATTAAAAGTGCAGCTTTTGGTCATTAAAAATATAATACAATTTAAAATATAACAAAATTTAGTGAGACCGTTCATTCTTTTATACATTTCAAAAAGCACAGGTCAGAAAAAAGGTATGTTTTATTTTTTTCTTATATATAAATCACACTGTTTTTTTGTATAATTTTTTATATATTTTTTAAATGCACCTTCATTTTGACATTTTATTTTAAAGGGCACATATTCTACCCCTTTTTTAAGATTTAAGATAAGTCTTTTGTGTCTCCAGAATGTGTCTGTAAAGTTTCAGCTCAAAATAGCCATCAGATTATTTATTATATCTTTGTGTATATAAAAAATTTGAGCTTTTTTGACATTGTAGCTGTTTTGGTGCCTGTGCTTTTAATGCAAATGAGCTGCTTCTCTCCGCCCATCGTTCCCACGTGTATGTCAGAGCCAAAGAGATCGCTCACTATTGCTATGATGGGTGTAGCTTCTCCTGCTGCATCTCACGCATAAGCAGCACAGTGACAGACAAGAATGAAGCAGATTTCCCTTACTACAGTAAGAACCTTACCAACGGTTATTTGATGTATTTGTGGTGGAGTTAATTCAAGCCTTTCTACAACAAAGAGTCACACACAATGTCGTTATGAAGTTCGCATGCGTGCACACATGCACACGCACACACACTTAGCTTTACACTGTTTTTGCATGGCAAATGTGACAGGATACATGTCAAAATTTACACTGCTGTATGGATATCCGTTATGTTAATGTACAAAATAAACCTGATTTAAGTCCATTTACCGGGATTGAAGCGTCTTCTTACTATACACTACGAACAATTTAGCTTACCCAATACACCTATAACGCAAGTCTTTGGACTTGTGGGGGAAACCGGAGCACCCGGAGGAAACCCATGCCAACACAGAGAGAACATGCAAACTCCACAAAGAAATGCCAACTGACACAGCTGAGGCTCAAACCAGTGACCTTCTTGGTGTGAGGCGACAGTGCTACCCATTGCACCACCGTGCCGCCATTTTTTACAGTATTTCCTATAATATTTTCCTTCAAAAAATATCTTATTTCTTTTATTCATTCATTCATTTTCATTTCGGCTTAGTCCCTTTATTAATCTGGGGTCGCCACAGCG
>CAIGQW010053321.1:13222307-13237716 GCA_903798125.1 Danio choprae
TCCTTAAATTCAAAATGTAATCATTTGCCTTTTTTTTTATTAATTTTTTAAAAACATATATATTTAGAAAAAATGACACTATGAAAAAAACTTAACCATTAACAGTAATACTTTTCACACACACATTTAAAAAAAAAAAAGCTTGTAATTGTATAAGGCACCAACAAAACTTGTTGTTCCAGCACAAAATGAGCTTCAAACACACTGCAACAATGCATTTGAATGATCTGGGATAATTATGGGATAAGCATTATGTCTAACTCTGATTACCCAGCCCTAAAGAATTATCTGGCTGTCATTTTAGAGGTCATAGCATTTAGGTTGCGCTTCTTACATAAACATTAACATTTATTTGACATTCATTAAAGTGTGGAATAAAATGTAGGTCAAAACACACATCCTCATGTGATCTGTTTGTGGTCTGAAAGGATTTCAGTGTTTTGTAACATGACATCCTGACATGAATTCATAAATATTATTGCGCTGATTAAAATTTTTTTATTCTTATGTGCGTCTTAGAGACCTCAGGTGTAAATCATAAACAATAGGGTTTGAACAGAAACCGAGTTGACATCAACAATAATAACTGTTGACTATTTGATGAGAGCATTTCTACTTCATCATACAGCAAAGGGTTAAAGCTTTAACAGTATCACTCTACTGAATTGATTAAATTAGAAGAGAACTTTAAAAACATTTGATTAGAAGATACCAAACAAAATTGAGGTAAAGTTCACACATTCTGACTTTCTCCTTAATAATATAATTTCTAAATCGTGAATTCATATTAGCACCCAACAACTATCAAAGTACAACACTGTTCACAGTCAATTAAATAGTGCTAATGTTGTTTTTAAGTCATACTTGCATGTGATTTCAGACCGACTATTTAAAGTGGTATATATATATATATATGCGAATATAAAACCAACTTTACCTCAAACCAAACATGAAAGCTAATTTTTAAAAGAGGTCACCTGCAAAAACAATCATAGTAACACTATACTTTTTCTACACTACCATTTGAAGTACTTAATATCCGGTTAAGAATGGTCATTACTACTTTTTAATCGCTACGCTATACAAGTACCACAGTATCGACAGGTGATCTCATCATTGTACCGGTGTCCCACCACAGTGGGTGCAGATCAACATGTGTCAAAACACACAGGGCTGTCAAAAGGGGGGCGTTTCCAGCACATTTGCCCATCAGATCATCCTTTAAGCACTTCATCAGACAATACCGAGCATGTTTGATTCTGTTTTTTGAAGCCGCAGCTCTAAATATAGATAGAAAACTAAATATAACTTTGATTTGACAGCTCTGAGCCCATCCAGATCTGCTGTTAGCCACATAAACAGACAAGCAGTCATCAGAAAAACCACACCGGTGAAGTTAAGATCAACCGCTAAGGTCTATCTAATGTCTCTAGTGTACATCTGACAGATCCTGAAGCGAGAATATGATTTTTTAATAGGAATAACCAAAGAGACTCACAGATAACACGCTGATGCGTAAAGGGGCCTCCAGCAGGCACGCCATCATTCACTCAGCGCAGCATTCACAGCGGCACTTTCCACACTGACGTAGCTCAATCAGCAGATTATTTAAAGCGGCACTTTCGCTACAAATTTATCCAGCAGAACATTCACACCAGCACTTTCCACACCACTGGGTTCTAGGATCTACGGAGTTCTGCACATAAAATGCGAGAAAAAGTATATATATTTTGTGTCGTTCCCGTGGCTTACTAATACATCAGTACGTTTTACTGATTTGGTCCCTCTTTTTAAAGGGATAGTTCACCCGAGAATCTAAATTCCATTACTCATCCTCCCAATTGTTCAAAACACATTAGATTTTTCTGTTAGTAAAATGTTTAGACATATTTTGTTCATCTTTATATAGAGATAAGCGTTTTTAAATAAAGGGATTAGATCAGCATTCTTTATTATAGATCAGTGGATTCAATGACTAAAATGGTATGCTATAATTAACAAGAAACTTCTAGTGATCTCTTAACTAATAATCAATAACATTACATTTATAAATGGAAAGGGGGAATGGGTCTCCAACGAGACAGAGGGAAACCTCTTCACAGAGGTAACTTGTGAGGTAAGCTTTACTTTAGGCTGTTTTCCAATTCAGGACGATTTCTCTGAATTTTCAATTTAAATGAATCATCAATTTAAATGATCGTTATTGGGAATAATAAAACAATCTTTAAAAAGTCAATATTTTTATTTGTAAAATAAGTCGTTTGTTTATTAAACACATGTGGATTTGATTGGTCCATCCCGAACAGCGCTAAGAAAAGTAACGTGTACCACGTGACAAAGCATGCAGCCGGCTACATTTCCCACACTGTAATTTCACTTTCTAATTTAGAATGCATCACTTGCCGAATTCATCAAAATACTGGAAAATAAAAAGCAGGATTCAGCTAGACACTGAACAAAAAAAGAAGTAGCACTCTTTTATTAATTTACCTTACGTCTAAATGTTACCGGCGTTCTACCTTGTTTTAAACTAAAAGTATTATGATTTATTGTTCATTCTTACGTAAATAAAATTATAAAAAATTGTGTCACTGTTTCACGTATGGTGACTAGTACGCAGTAAATTATTTCTTATATTATTAGTACTATTATTATAAACCAAAAATACAAAATTAAGGAAAGTGTGGATGAAGAATATAAAATTAATTTCGTGCACGGGTCACATGACCGGTTTGCGCATGTGCAGAATAGCATGTGTGTGAAGTGGGCAAAACTGCAGCTGAAAGAATTGTGTCAAATTACTAAAATGCAAAGGTAAACCGTATGTGGGGTGGGTAACGTGTTGTGTCGTCTTTGAGTGTACGCTGTGCATTAGAGATAAAGGATGAAGGTGGCAGTGGAAGGCTGTTGTCATGGAGAGCTGGACAAGATCTATGAGAGCATCAGTTACCTGGAGAATAAAGAAGGTGTGAAGGTGGATCTGCTGCTCTGCTGCGGAGACTTCCAGGCTGTCAGAAATGAGGGAGACATGAAGTGCATGGCTGTGCCTGCCAAATACAGACACATGCAGACTTTCTACAAGTAAGGAAACGCCTGCTTTATTCGATAGATAGATACAATTTACATTGTATAAAGTCAACTGATAATATAGATTTTCTCTGTTTATATATTGTAAGTTTGTTAAGTTAACGTTATTTCCTCACGTGACGTCAATTTGTTTTTCAAGGTATTACTCGGGTGAAAAAAAGGCTCCTGTCCTGACGATTTTCATTGGTGGAAACCACGAGGCATCAAACCATCTGCAGGAGCTTCCATATGGAGGCTGGGTGGCTCCTAACATCTATTATTTGGGTGAATCTTCAATAAATATTCAACTAACGCATACATTATTACTTTCAGAATTTAATCTGTATTAAATTGTATCTGTATCAGAAAGTCAACAGTAGTTTTCTTTTTAGAAAAGTCTTGATTATATGTGCTCAAAGTAGCAGTTCTCAGCTGATCCAATATTCCTGCTTTATCAGGTTATGCGGGTGTCATACGCTATAAAGGTGTTCGGATTGGTGGTCTTTCTGGAATATTTAAATCCCATGATTACAAGAAAGGTAAGTTATACAGTATTATTTTCAACCCAAAAGTTTTAAAGAACCAAATAAGAGATATTTGTAAAAACTATTTTAATGTAATTTCAGGACACTTTGAATTTCCACCATACAACCCAGAAACCCTGCGCAGTGTGTACCACATAAGGAGTATTGATGTCTTCAAGCTTAAGCAGGTACTTTTATTTTGTAATTTGATTTGGCACACACTAGTCTAGACATCATATACAAGTAATAATAAAGTTGTAGTTTCAGAAAAAGCCAAATCAGAAATGACACATTTGAATTTGTATACATTTAAAAATAATAAGTAATATTAATATAAAAAAAATTCCACTATTTTTAAGTTTAACACAGTAATACTGGTAAATTGCTGTAAAATTACTAGAATGACAGCAGAATTCCAGTAATTTACTGGCAAGGTTTTACCAATAAATTATGTGTGTGACATTGGCAATAAGCTGTTTTCTGAGTATGTGTGAGACTTGTGATTCTGTAGCAGCTGTTGGAAAATCAAAAGATGCAGTAAACGGTGATGTTGTTTGCACTGCAAACCATTGTTATTGCAATTGAGACAATACAATAAAATTATCTTATAAGAATACGAAATTCTAGTTTGCTATATTGAGCAGCAAAACAAGTTAGTTCTATCAGAAATAACCGGAAGTAGAATAGTAAATATTCTAGCAAACACTTTAGATTCACAAAAGATAATGTGTAATTTCTAACTTCATTTCTACAGATCAAGATGCCCATAGACATCTTTATGACGCATGATTGGCCACGAGGCATTTATCACTACGGAAATACAAATGCTCTTCTGCGCCAGAAGAAGTTTCTCAGACAGGAGGTGGAAAGCAGTACATTGGGCAACCCTGCAGCAGCTGAGCTTCTAGAGCACCTGCAGCCCAGCTACTGGTTCTCAGCTCACCTTCACGTCAAGTTTGCGGCATTGATGCAGCACGAGGTGGGTCTTCATTCACAGTCATAATAACAATAAATTATAAATTGCCAACGATGCATGAAATAGGTCCAAGATTGGACCGTTGATGATTGGAAGAAAGTGGCCTGGTCTGGTGAATGCAATGCAAACTGATGTGGTTGTAAAATGTATTTTTAATTGTATAAAATGTCAATTTATTTGAAGACCTCAACATTGGACATCTTGTCTTTGACTCATTGAACAAGTCTTATTGTATGTCTCTTGCATGCTGCAGATATGAAATGTGTGAAATGCTTAGGATAAGATGTAGATATCAGAGATTAAAGTAAATAACAACACGCTGTTTGTCACTTCAGGCTAAGAATAACGCAGCTCCAAAGATCACCAAGTTTCTCTCTCTTGACAAATGTCTCCCACACAGAGACTTCCTTCAGGTAATTATCCTGCTGTTTCCACCAACATGTGTAGATTTAAGAAATAGCTGGATCCTAGTAGTAAATCTAACCATTCCGTTATTGCAGATTGTGGAGGTAGCAGACAGACCGGGCTCCTCTGAGCAGCTTGAATATGATCCAGAGTGGCTGGCCATCTTGAAGGCGACAGACAAACTTCAAAAACCATCCTGCAATTTCTGGAACCCTCCACAGGACAATGGACTACACAGCAGGTACAAAAATCATTACAATAATCACATCTATGTGTATGTCTAATGTTGGGTTCACAACCAAAGCGAATGGAGTATATGCAAAGCTATTGTTTTCCAGCCACCAATAAACCTGTGATGAAAGGTTAATGTGGCTATTTTTAATTTCCTACGGTTCCTTTTCCAGCATTGATGTTGTAATGTAATTAACATTTAATCAGTTAAATAGACTTAAGCATTAATTTAGTTGTTCAAGTGCAAAACGAGATGAAAGACCGTTTAAATGTAAGCGCCGTCAGGACCAGCATGCGAGTGCAGAAACTCCATTGAAAATACTATATTCTTGTCTGGTCTAAGACCCACTTTATATGGTATCTCAATCAGGCAGTAAAGATCAATGTCTTTTAAAGAGACCAGAACTTAAACTCTGCGATTTTGTAATAGTACTTGAGCTGACTTACTGAAAATTATTATATAAAATAAATATTATAAATATTAAATAAAGTATTCGTGCAAGTAGATTATATACAAAATCAATGCAAGAATGTGAATATCTGTCAGGTGGTATTAGACTGCATTTACACTGCATGGCTGAAGTAACCCAATTCAAAAAAAAGAATTTCCTCCCATATGGCACAGATTGGATATGGCCCATGTACAGTATGTGTAAGCAGGAAAATCACATTGATTTGCAATTTACTCAAATCAGATTCAAGCCTCGTAAATTTATTTGAAGACGATGGTCAGATCTGTCATAACCTATAGCAAAAACTTGTCAAAAATAAAATAACAATTAAACCCCATGAACAGTTTAAATACAGGAATGAAGAAAAGAGAGCTCTTTATTAGCTGTCATTCAGTGCCTGCCCTTTTTTTCCCCAGGTTATTGCACCTTTGCCGTGTGCAGTGTAAATGCAGACATCAGATTCAAGTCACTTTTAAAAGATGATGTGAGCGGGTTGTCAAAAAAAAAAAAATAGTCACAAAATTGGAATTGACCATCAAGATTTGCAGTGTGCATGCAGTCTTAATGATGGCAAATGCACAACATGTTTGTTGCGAATGTTCAACCTCAATTGCAAGTTTAAAAAAACCTTGTACAGAAAATTCATGCAAACAGTCAAATCTGAACAAATCTGGAGTGAGTGACCCAGTCCGTGTTCTCTTTGTGTTTTCTGTGAAACCAGCATACATATTTTGCTATCTTGTTCCTCTGCTTCTTTCAGGTGGGATTTCAGTGCAACAGAGGAGGCCATGATGGAGGTTGTGAGCGATTTAAGTGGTGACCTCTGCATCCCTGAGAATTTCAGCCTGACGGTGCCCGCCTATGACCCCACCCACCCTCAACCCCATGCTCATCCATCTTACTCCACCAACCCTCAAACCACAGAGCTGTGTGCCACTCTCAGTCTGATGGACATCTACATCCTGGCTGGGCAGAGCGGGCAGACTTATGGGGAGCAAGGCGGCAAAGGAGCGACTGAGGAAGAGGATGAGGAGGACAGCACGGGCAGCGCAGACGAACCCAGCGACTTCCCCAGTGACACTTCTGGTCTCTCCAGCTCCTACAACCCTGATGAAATCACCATTGAGGATGAATGGGAAGAGGAGGAAGATGGGGGAGTGGGATGTGGGGAGGGGAAAGGGACTGATGCGGTGGTTCCAGAGGGCCAGGTGGGAAGTCAGGACAGCGATAGAGACAGCAGCCCCCAGCGAGAGACTGCTAATAGACTGATTTTACCGGCCCCGTGTGCCAAACCAGAGACAGAGGCTCCACTGCACTCTTTAACACCTCTTTCTCTTCCTCTTCCTTCAGCATGTGTTTTTCAGGGCAGCTCAGAAGAGGAGGGAGGCTTAACAGCAGCCAGAGTCCCCAAACGCAGCAGCGGAGAGACGACACAGAGCTCAGTAGGTCAGACGGGCGGCACACCTCAAATCAAGCGGAGAAACCAGAGCATCTACACCGCAGTCGAGGATGAAGAGAGCGACAGCTAGATTAATAGTTTTACAGGAGCAAATTACACAACACATATTCTTTTTTATTATTATTCTTGTTTTGTTGTTTTAAATGACGAAAACTGTTTTCAGGAATGTCAGGGAACTGCTTTTTTTCATCTGTGTAAAGTAACATCACAACCATTAGTACATTTTATCTTGTATTTGTCCTTTTTCCCTCCTTTGTGATTGGTTTTAATTAAACATTTCTATTTTGTTAGTCAATTGTCACACTCAGTTTTGATTGCGGTTTTATTCGTTTTGTAGTGATTGACTTGGCTTTGCCATTCAGTTGTATATACAAAATAAACTGTAAATCAAATTATAAAAATATATATAATCCTGTCTTTTTTTTATATATACTTCATCTGACTGTAAAAATATACTTTTCAAGCAAATCACAAAGATTTTATGTCTGTATGCAAAATTATTAACAGTTTAACAGTTTTTAGTTGGCGTGACTGATGTTATTAAGACATTAGCATTGTAAAGAAATATTGATGACACTTGGAAGGACTGAGGTCCACTGTTGATAATCAAACAACTTTATGGAAAACACTTTATATTAACAGTGATCAAGGACATCTTGAAGAGGACAAGGACAAATTGAAGAGGGACTCTTAATGTTATAAGGCCAAATAATGTTTTCATTTGTATACATAATCAATGTATAATCACACTATCATCTCAAAAGACTGCTATTTCCAAGTTCAACAGTCTATCAATAAAACAAGCACAATATTCTGAGTTTTGTTTTTTAGTTGTGAGTTCCATATAGGCCCAGTATATTAAGATGTAATTTTCATTAGGATATTAACTGTATGTAATACCATTTAACAAAACCTCCAGTATAAAAACACAGAGCTCAGTAAAACACTGCTGCTGCTCTGATTTTAAATATTGTTTACATTTAACTGAGCCTCGTTATTCTGTCACTACAGCAACCTGAGTTGATATTTAAACTCTACACAACTTGCTCTAAACTGATCGTCTCGCTACAAACTCTTGACAACTTTTGAAAAGTTTCATCAGTTTCTCTACTTTGAAAAGTTGTTCTTGGGTCATCTTGATGGAGCAGCGTCGCTCACGAAGAAGCAGGGCTCTCCCCGCACACCTGAGGGACTTCTGGCTGGAGGGCGTTTCTACCGTTGAGCTCGCAGCGGCGGTCAGGTCAGATCACACCTACAGCTGCATCTCTGACCCAGCGCTGGAGGCAGGACACCTGAAGAACGCGGCGGTCCTCCCTGTCCTCCGTCCCGCAGCAGCAGCAGCAGCAGCATCAGTGTCCTCCTCAGTGGACGAGTGTCAGCAGGAGGAGCAGCTCTACATTCACGGCTGGAGCGTGCAGGATTATCAGCACATCTACCGCTCCGTCGTGGAGACTCGCTGTAGCCGTTACCGACTCAATCGGGGCCTGGAGATCAAGCAGCGGCTGTGGGAGAAGCTCCACCGGCCTGCACTGCTGGAGACCGAGCTGCCTGATGGACGAGTCTTGATCACGGAGAGCAGGTCCAGCAGAACCAGCTGCGCTCCTCAAATCCACGTGGACATCAGTGAAGAGCCACTGCCTGATGATGAACCACGAAGAAAGAAGCCCAGACGCTGAGACATCATAGTGTCTCATGGAGGATCAAGGGCACGTAGGTAAATACTGTATATAATGTATATAGTTATAGAGTAAGTCTTTACATTAAGTTTTCTTTTCATTCTAAGTTTTTATATCTCTGCTGAATGTTTTGGTAATTTTCAGTGTTGCTGAAGTGGCTCTTGGGTTGCTGGTTGTCAGGTTGTTTTGGAAGGTTTTCTGTGTTTTTGACATGCGTTTTGCAGGGTTTTCTGAGCGGTCTCTCTGTGTTGCTGGTCAGTTGCTGGACTCCTCTGAGTGTTGGTTGGTCATTGTTAGGATAGGTTAGGATTGAATAGGGTAGGGTAGATTAGGTTAGGGTCCCTCACACGGTTTGCAGCTTGACGTGCTGTGAGGGCTTGTGTGCATCAATGATGCTGAGAGCTTCGCCACTGGTACTTCACAAGTACTGGCAGGGTCACCCATAGTGGACAGGTCTCAGCTGAGATGCCAGACCAAGACAAACCACCTGATTCTGGACAGCAGAAGATTGCCCTGATGTTCCTGGGAGAAGATCACAGTCTTATAAGACTAGCACAATTGCCGGATGAGTGGGGGGAAATCAAAATAAAGTTGCATCTAAATAGTTTTTTAACAAAAAAAAACATTACTAGCATTTCTCAAAATTATTTTGCAGAATATTATATCATCAGAAGATTGACCTGATGTTCCTGAGAGAAGATCACAGCATCTAAATAGTTTTTTTTTTAATTACAAAAATGATTGCTAGCATTTCACAAAATAATTATTTTTTGTCCTGCAAAAGAGATTTATACAGATTTTATATGGCACAAAGGTGTAACGATAAACTATCTTTTTATTTTAATTAATGAATACATTTTTTTAAATGAATTTTAATATAAAAATATGGAAATTATTTTGTTTAATGAAATGATAAGAGATTATGAAATGATCTCTCAATTAAAATTTAAAACAGCCAGTTGTCGTGACTAAAAACTACTGAAACAAAGAGGTAAACAGCTGTTTGGATTCTTCAAAACCTGGTTTTATTCATAAAGCAGACACACAACCGTTCTTTTGTGACTTTAAATGGGTTTATTTGCACTTCTCTGTTCTCTCTGGTCAACAGTCTTTCCTAAACTCAGATCCTGTGTTCACAGCCACCCATTTAGACTAGAGCAGTCCACAATAATTAGAACAAATATGCAGTAAGCAAATGTGGATGTGTGTGAATGTGTTAAAAAATCAAGATAAATAGGGATGTGCTTTAAATTCGAATCTATGCAATTGTTCGTTAATAACACCCAGTGTTTTATAATTAAGACAATACACAAAAGGTCAATTTTCAATGTCAAGCAGTTAAACTAGAAATAACTAAAAGTGGATTAGACCGTAATCATTATGGTATGTTCTGATATAAATACATTAGGTATATAACTCTTACTTAATAATTTCTGCAGATCAAGATGGCCAGACATCTCGCTACACATTAATGTCTGATTACCTGCAGGTCAAGTTCACTGCCTAGATGCAGCACCAGCACCTTTATCTTTTTTTATAAAGTAAATTATACTAAGCTCCAAAGTATAATGCTGCTCTGAAGATCAACAGTGGGTGCATCTCAATCAGCTGCCTAGCTACTGAGGTAGTGAATCAGTAGGTCCTGTAAATGAACTGGTAAGGACAGTGATGAGCTTGGTTCACTAGACATTGAGGTACTGATTGTGACACAAGACTGTCCTTGTTGTAGTTGTTGTTGTGTACAACTTTAAAACTGGTATTCATAAATAGTCACATAACTGATATTTTTCACATATTATTTTTTTAAAACGTTTTAAAAGTACATTATAGATACATTATTAGATTATTTCATGTATGTACTAGCAACATTTCAACCATTAATCACTTATAATTGTTTGCTAGATTGTTTAGTATCTGCTAACAACAATTGTTTGTGGTTAAATGTAACTAGATAATGGTTTCATAAAAAAATAATAAGTCTCTCATTTGTCATCATCATCGTTTGATGACTTGGTTCACGTGGTTCATGTTTCATGCTTCAGAATATTCATTAAGGGAGCATATTTAACATCGATGCTGACTGATTTTCACAGTGCATTGTTTTATTTTTCAGGGGGTGAATGTTTCAGTGCACTAGAAGAATTTTTGCGACTGAGACAGCCTTGACTGGCCCTGATCAATGCTCTGACTACTGGACAAGGGAGCTGATTGAGACGCACCCCAAGTTTCAATCACTTGATGTCTTCCACATAGAGACTTCCTTTAGGTAATGATCCTGATGTTTCCACCAGTAACCTTATTTTAAGTTGTGGTGGGATCCAGTAGTAGATCTAGTCATTTTGTTTTGTGTTTGACAGAGCTAGAGTTTGATCCAGAATGGCTGGCCATGTTGAAAGCGTCAGACAGCCTTCAGAAACCATCCTACACTTTCTAGAACCCTCCGCTGGACAACAGACTGCACAGCAGATACAAAACACATTACAATGATCACATTTACATGCACATCATTTTCTGATGACTTGTAAAGCCTTTCAAATTATACATCAGTAATCAACATGTTCCCCCAAAAATAGTTTTGCCAGAATTCCTTAAAATATTATTTAATTTGGTTGAATTGTAGCTGCTTGTGTCCATCATAGATCTTATTGTTCAGAATTACTTGTGTTTGAATGTCCAATTGGATATTCCAAAAAAAATGTTTATAATGTTTATAAGACAAAAAGGGCGGCACGGTGGCTCAGTGGTTAGAACTGTCGCCTCACAGCAAGAATTTCGCTGGTTTGAGTCCCGGCTGGACCAGATGACATTTCTGTGTGGAGTTTGCCTGTTCTCCCTGTGTTCACGTGGGTTTCCTCTGGGTGCTCCGTTTTCCCCACAGTCCAAAGACATGCGCTTAGGTGAATTGGATGATCTAAATTGGCTGTAGTGTACGAGTGTGTGTGTGAATGTGGATGAGTGTTTCCCAGTACTGGGTTGTGGCTGGAAGGGCATCCGCTCCATAAAACATATGCCACAGTATTTGGAGGTTCATTCCGTTGTGGTGACCCCTGATAAATCAGGGACTAAGCCAAAGGAAAATTAATGACAAAGAAGAAGTGGTGTTTTTTATGCTAAACAAGCCATTTATTCGATCAATATACAGTAAAAGTCAATTGTTTAAAAACAATGTTATTACAATTTGAGATAACTGATTACTTTAGTAATTGAAAACTTTTTTTTCTGTAATGGAAGCTGTTATTTCAGCAGTTGTACTGCCTAATATTTTGGTGTAAACTATAAAACATATTTTTTATTTAAAGTAAAAAATAATCTGGATTTATTTCAAATTTATATTTTTATATATTATTTTAAAGATCTACTATTTTAAATATATTTTCTGTAACTTTGGCACATTTTAAAAATAAAAATTCACATATTTAGGAAAAGTATATGAAAAAAAACCTTTTTGACAAAGTGTGCAAAATCTCTGTAATTATAAAATAATAGTTATAGGCATTTACCATCATGATAAATTGGCAGTCCAATTTGCATATTTACATGTCATGCACAATCAAATTGCAATATTCATTAGAATTTTGTGGTCACAATAGTCAGTATTTTGCACATAAATGAATTTATATATTGATGTATTTTCTGCTTCTTTCAGGAGAGGAAAGTACAGAGAGCTCAAACCAATCAGCCACTTTCCCAGCAACACCTCCTGCCTGCCCAGCTCCTACAGTCCTGATCACATCACCACCAGGGGACATTTTCATACTGCTGTTGTGAAGAAATAGTTTTGGACATGTGATTATGACATTTCAGGAATGTCTGGGAATAGCTTTTAATGTTATTTTCATGTGTATACGTAAAAAACATTTATTAATTTTTTTTTTCCTGTATTTAAGATTTTTCCTCTTTGTTGTTTTAATTATATATTTCTAGATTGTTAATCGGATGTCACATCACACTATTTCTTTATTTTATTAGTTTTGTAGGGCCTCACGGTGGCGCAGTGGATAGCACGTTCGCCTCACAGCAAGAAGGTCGCTGGTTCGAGCCTCGGCTGGGTCAGTTGGCGTTTCTGTGTGGAGTTTGCATGTTCTCCCTGTGTTGGCGTGGGTTTCCTCCGGGTGCTCCGGTTTCCCCCACAAGTCCAAAGACATGCGGTATAGGTGAATTGGGTAAGCTAAATTGTCCGTAGTGTATGAGTGTGAATGGGTGTGTATGGATGTTTCCCAGAGATGGGTTGCAGCTGGAACGGCATCCGCTACGTAAAACATATGCTGGATAAGTTGGTAGTTCATTCCGCTGTGGCGACCCCAGATTAATAAAGGGACTAAGCCGAAATGAAAATGAAGGAATGAGTTTTGTAGCGATAATTGACTTGGCTTTGCCATTCGATTGTAAATATAAATCTGTAAATTAAAGTACAGAAATGTATATGATCCCGATGTCAGTTTTTTTTTATTAATAGTTCATTTCATATTTATTCAATGATGAAGATATGCACTGCTTTCCAAGTAAATAAGAAATATTGTGTCCTACTTTCCTCAATATATACAGCATATATGTAAGCTAGGTTATATAAGCCTTATTGCAGTCAATAAGACTAGCGCAGTCCATACCTTTACGTCTAGATTAAAGACTTTTTAATGTTTTAAAGGCATTTGGCTATTCGGTTTCAGAAGATTGGCATGATGTTCCTGGGAGAAGATCACAGTCTTATAAGACTAAAAAACAAAAAAAGTACGTGAAGAAAGAAGTACTTTAGAAACTTCAGTAATCATAAAAGTGTAGGCGAGAAAACTGCCCTACTGCTTCTGCCGGAGTGTTCGTCAGATGGTTACTTATCTATTCCAGGAAGCCATATCATTCGGCACAAAGAAGTATGAGAAGAGGATACGTCATAATATGGCAGTATCTACTTGTGAGATGTTTGCAATGGCAATAAAATGGGTTAGTGAAGTCAAAATACTTTATGCAATAATATAAGTTCAGTTTTAATAAGTTTGAGTGAGCAGAAGTCAGAAACAAGACAAGATATGATATGATAATAGATGTTATTCAAGAATTATATTCACTTAAGCGAAATAATATAAAACTTAAGTTTTTATGGGTTCCTGCTCATATCGGAGAGGCAGATAATTTAGCAATAAACAAAAAGAAGCCATATAGAGTAAAGATTGATATTCAGATTTCCCTTAGTAGATTAGACATTTGACGCAAAGACTATATAATACGTTCAAAAATACATATAAATGTTCATACAATTTTTTAAAAATCTAAATATTAAAAACTTTCAAGGATTTAACATTATGATGACCGTTAAACGCGTCATAACAGGCTTGTGAATAGGGTCCATTGAGGATAAACTGGATGCAGACGTTTTGAAATGTAAGTTATTGGAAAGCAAAGACGCTTCCCTGAGTTCAGTCGCATTTGTTGAGCTAACGTTAGTGTGCAGTGAACTGTAGAATTGCTGAAAGTGTGAAGATGCTTCATAGTAACGTTATATATGTTTTATTTTGCTCTAAAAAATAATTATGTGGGAACTTGAGTAAGCACATAACGTTACGTTTCAAAATTGAATTTACATAAACATAAAGACGATTATTAAATGTCTGACATAAAAATATATGAGAAGTATTGCAGATCAGTAAATTACATTAACAGACACCTGAGTGACTGATGTGTATCTGTTCATTTGTATAGGTGATAAAATGAGGAATTAATTTTTTTTTTTTTTTTAACACAAAATGACATTGTGTTGTTAAAATGACTTCTTTATTGTGTTTTGTATGATCTGAAAGGTCCTCAGAGTGGTGCCGTGTGCTTTGAGGATGAAGAAGCGCAGCGGTGTGCTGGAGATGATGTTGGAGATCCTGCAGATGTTGCTGTGATCTCTTCGTCTTCTGAATCAGTTTCTCTGGCATGGACAGCTGCATGTCCCAACCCCGTTCCAGTCTGACTGCAGCAGTGAGGGATGTGATGCTGATGGCAAACACAGATGAAGACCTGCTAATCATCTGCAGAACCGGCCCAGCTGTGTGGAGATGCAGCAGAACATGCGGTTCTGTCTCTAATACAAGATTGTTAGAACAAGTTTGAATAAAGCTTTGTTTCATGTGTTGTTGACTTATTTGTTATGGTTACTATTTTTCATTCTTTTAATCATTTATTAATGTTTCAATTTATTGTCAATGAATGAAATAATAATTTTTCAACAATATATACATTATTTCATATTTTGACAGAAAATGAAGGTGTACTCACATTGCCTGCATTTATAGTGACTATTCATGCATAGCTGCCATATATACAACAAATTGCCATTTGTATTTAGTTTGATTTATATTTAGATCTCCTTCATTACTGAAATTAAAAATATATATTTTATGGTAAAAGTATTTTATGGTATTTATGGCAATTAAAATGCAAATTCCCCTCTTCAAATTTTGGTCATTATGTAAAATAAGCAGGCTTAAAGCACTACACAAAAATAAAAACCACTCTTGGGTGGTGTACAGTAACACAACACTTCGTGCCAATATAATAACATATGACAATAATTCTCCATATCTCCTGGTGTGTGTGTGTGTGTGTGTGTATGTATGTATGTATGTGTATACATATATGTA
>CAIGQW010053321.1:13260469-13278137 GCA_903798125.1 Danio choprae
CTGATTGGTCAGGTGGCCGTATGTGCGCTGATTTATCAGGAAGCTGATGTGCTCTTGATGGGCCGTATGTGCGCTGATTTATCAGGTAGCTGACGTGCTCTTGGTTGGTCAGGTGGCTTGGTGTTCTCTGATTGGTCAGGAGGCACCTGTATGCACTAATTAGTCAAGTGCCTCACACCGTGCCCTAACAAAACATGTGACGCAACTTGTCCGTCTTCACCAAACGTGAGGCGTGACATGACAGAAACAATTTTAATACCAACCACTGAACTCCCAATGAAATGGTAAAGGCTTTTAAACTATATAATACCTATTAAAACTCTTAACATTATTAATGGGCTCTTAAGTGACTGTAGAGGATGGGCAGAGTGATACATACTGCATCTTTAAAATAGAGCCCATACTCCTACCAAGCAAAGTTTCCTAGGTTATATTTTGTCTAAACATTTTTTTTCTGGCAGAATGGACAAGACCTACAAAAGCTTCAAGCAAAATATTGATATATACTACATATTTTTGCAATTCTGAATTCCTCTGTATTTTCTCTCGGATCAAGTGCAGTAAACCCACTGACCTGTACAGAGAAGTTGATTTGAGTCACAGCTGTAATAAGAAATAGGAGATTCACATCAAACCAAAAGCTTTAGAAAAGTTGAAAGAATAAAGTCACTTTTTTAAAACATTTTTTATCTAATTACTATCATGGTAGTCACTTTTTAAAAATGTATTTATTTATTTATTTTTTAGGCAGAACATCACTGTTTCTAAACCATCTGGACAAAGCCTTCAACCAGACCCAGTGTGTCAGTCTTGGGTTGACATTGCTGATTTAGATCAGTGCGAGTACCATTTTGGTGGAGCCATCGGTCTTTAGAGATGAAGGAGGCTCAGAGTTCAGGATCAGCACACGGGCAGGTCAATTCCAGTGCAGTAAGACCAGAATGTGATGGGTCTGTGATGGAGATGTCACTCTCCACTACCGGGCAGTGGATGGACATTTCCTTCAAAACTGGAGCTGGAGAGCTTCAGTGTGAGCAAGTTGGTCCTGTGCTCGATGTGAATGTGACCTCAGGAAAACTGGAGGAGACTCATCTTAACCCTTGTCTTGTGTTTAGCTGAGTCAGACACTGACGCCGTCAAGCTCCTCAGCAAGAGAGATGATGGAATATCTTTACAATCTGTAGACCTCAGCCGTTATCATGCTAAAATACTACAACCATCGTTCTCTCTTACAACTCTCATTAAAAACTGGATCATGAAATGGGAAGAACACTGTAATCTTCTCCTCTCATTCGTCACATCTACTTTTTCCCAATGAATGATACTTGCTCAAAAGAAAAGTAGAGCAGAATGAAAGATCAAGTCTTCTGATCAGCCCCTCAGACCTAACAGGCCGTTTCGGATGAAAAGTCCTTGAAGTTCTCGATGCATCTGTCCATCCTGTGCCAAAAGCCAAACTTCTTAAAGGTTATGAAGCTTTAGGACGATGATTTACAAATGAATCTCGTCAGAGAGGAAGACAAGAAGTCTGTGTGGATGGCCACGATATGGAAAAATTAACTTATCCACTTAATGCAAGTCCAAGATGAGCCACAACTGAATTCTGAGATTGATAAAAATCCGTTTTTTGATGCACACAGGTTGACTTTCATTCAAAGAATAAAAATGTGACGAGTATTGCAGATAAACTTCATGAGCAGAGAATAATTCATGAAGAATTCTGAAATCACAGGCTAATTTAACCAGTCAGTAGGTTATGAGAAAGATTTGACTCTGTGCATTCAATTGGTGTGACTGCAAAATTGTAATTCATTGTTATTCTTCAGGAAGAAAAGCCCTGCCTCCTTGAAAAACTGATGTGCACTGATTTTTAATGACGTCTTAAGTAATTGCATGGATACCCAGCATGAATTAAATTGTAAGGTTATATTAGATATAAACATATCCAACAAAACTACAGTTGAATACTAGTGCGTAAGATGAATTGGAAAAACATGAGGTAACTAGAAAAATATTTTAAAGGTGCTGTAAGTTTTTGACTCTTCTAAAGCCTAAAAATACCATGATATGTTTGCAGTTTATCTGAAAAACAATACTAAAGTCATTTAAAAAGTAATAAAGTTTTTGTAATAAAGTTATAATTGGCAAATAATATAAATATTAAAAACATAAACATTAGGTGAGCAAGTTACATTGTAACACTGTGCTAACACACAACGTGACAAGATTACAAGCAAGCAATCTGGCTGTTTGCACCAGACGAAACACAACAGAAACATTTAAATACCATTCGGAAGCACAGAATATATGAGCACTCACTGCACTCCAACGAAATGGTAAGGTTTTCAATCTAATACATATTAAACCTCTTTAACATCATTAAATGTACATGCTGAATAACTGATGTGTTGGCTTGCGCTATGTGTTGTCAAAGTTCTAAAGTTAAATTTTTTAATATTTATTTTATTTTCAAGATCTGAGGTAAAGTATTGGCTGCTTTCATTATGGCAATAAATGTCATGTAATATGACATTCAAACTCACATTATTAGCATTTAACACTAAATAAAGCACATGTTGTTCAGTTGTGAGAAATAGAAGCCTCTTCCTCCAGATTCTGGGACCCTGCTTTGCAAAAAAAAAATTAACTTTCATCAGAGAACATAACTTTGGCACACTCAGCAGCAATCCAGTCTTTAGCCCAGGCAAGAAGCAAGAGTGGCTTGACACAAGGAATGCAGCTGACAGCTGAAACCCATGTCTTGCATACGTTGCATACTCTCTATTAATGTGCTTGGACACAGAGCTCTGTGAACAGCCAGCCTCTTTTGCAATAACCTTCTGTGTCTTGCCCTCATTATGCAAGGTGTCAATGGTCGTCTTTTGGACAACTGTCAAATCAGCCGTTTTCCCCATCATTGTGTAGCTCAGAACTAGACAGAGAGACCATTTAAAGGCCTTAGCAAGTGTTTTAAGTTAGCTGATTAGAGTGTGGCACCAGGTGTCTTCAGTACTGAACCTTTTCACAATATTCTATTCTTCTGAGATGCTGAACATGGGGTTTTCATTGTGTCATCAAAATTAAAAGAAAAAAAAACACTTGAAATCTATCAGTCTGTGTGAAATGAATGTATACATTATACAAGTTTCAGTTCTTGAATTATTCTTTCATTCATTCACTCATTTTCCTTCGGCTTAGTCCTTTATTTATCAGAGGTTGCCACAGTAGTATGAACTGCCAACTATTCCAGCATATGTTTTACGCAGCGCATGCCCTTCACAGCCGCAACCCAGTACTGGGAAACACTCATACACTCACACTCTCATACACTACGCCCAATTATTATTTATTTTTTTTACCCAATTCACCTATAGCACACGTGTTTGGACTTTGGGGGAAACTGGAGCAGCCGGAGGAAACCCACGCCAACATGGGCAGAACATTTAAACTGCACAGAGAAATGCTAACTGGCCTAGCCAGGACTCAAACCAGCGACCTTCTTGCTGTGAGGCGACACAGCTAACCACTGTGCTACCTGTATTGTGCTAAAATATACATAGTTTACTGTAGTAAAAACTGTATTCTACAGTATTTATTACAGATGTTCAAATACAATGGGGTATATGCACAGCTAGTGTTTTTCAGCCAATGATAAACTTCCGGTGAAAGCTTAATGTGACTCTTTTCAATTTCATACGGTTCCTTTTACAGCATCGACGTTGTAATGTAAATATAATACATTCAGTTAAATAGACTTAAGCATTCATTAAGTTGTTCAAGTGCTAAAACGAGATGAAAGACCATGTAACCGCTAGCGCCGTCAGGATCAGCAGATGAGTGCAGAAACTCCATTGAAAATACTGGGGTAAAATAAACCGTCATGTCAATAAAGACATAGCGGGGGAAATGGAATTTGGTGCTTCTTGTTCGGTTTGAGACCCACTTTATATCGTATGTCTATCAGGCAGTGAAGATCACTGATTTTTAAAGAAATCAGACCTTAAGTGTGGCAATTTTTATAATGGAAAGACAGTTCACCGGAAGCCTTGAGGCTGGCTTGCTGAAATTAAAACTCTGTGTCCCATTAAGTATAAAGATAATCAGGAAAATATTATGAGAATGACAATACGAAACTGTTTTAAGGGCTTTAGAATTGTTGGACGTAAGAAGAGTATTGAGGTAGCATTTAAGATCTTTACAGAAACAAATAGGGTTTAGCATCTTGACTTTTACATTTGTGCAAAGAAAAATGAAAACATTTAATAAATGATATTTGTCCTTATCTTGTTTCAATTCATTTTTATTTCTATTGTACTTTTACAACGTATAGATGTTTTGTAAAGATATGGGAACCAAATAAAATATCTTTAATAAACGGCTGGAAATTAACTCCTTTTTTTTTTGCTAGCAATGGTGCTCCCAACTTCAAAAATGTAGCAGCAACCACAAAAACATTTATAAGCACCACTGCAAATCAAGGCAAGTCAAGTCGAGCTTTATTGTCATTCCACTACAGGAGCTGATCGTGTCTCGCAGGACAATAGTGCTACATAAATTAATCATAAATACAAACACAACACTGGACATAAAAGCTATTTTAAAAAACCTATGGATAACTAACATATACTATAAGATACTTAACTATACACATAAGACAGGCTATACAAGTACTTTTACATGAGACTGAACAATGTTCAATTGTAAATTGTATATTATTGGATTTATTGTATTTGAACCATGATTTGTACCTCCAGGAGTCATTTGAAAGTCCAGGAGCTTACGCTGCAAGTACATTGAAAAAAGATGATTCCTTCATCATGCTCCAGACAGAGCATTATACCTGTAGCATGTAACTGCTTCTTTCAGGAGGGTTTGAAGAAACAAGACTGATCGAAATATGTCCTAAAGCGGTGCGCCGACGCCACGTGGCTGAAACAGCGCTCTGAGATCAGACGACTGATTAAGCCGGTGCAGCATCTGAAGAGCAACTGCAGCAGGAGCTACGATGGCGACACCGATATTACAGTTATAATAGTTCACTGCATGACAACAACCACGTGTGCTTCGGGTTTATTAATGGACAAATTCCGTCGCACAAATTTCAAAACAAACAATTAAATTTTATACCATCTCTATCTTGTCCACATCATGCTTATTAAAAGACTACAAATATTTTACTGCAATATCATCTTTTGTTAAATAATTTGTTCCTAATGACTAGATTGTTTGTATAGATGTTACAACCGGCTCAAAATTGTAACATTAGAGAGACAATACGGACCAGGTAAATTGAAAAGAGAAATGATTTATTAACAAAAAGGCATAACTAACAAAAGTATTTAAAGCAATCAAAGTCAGTATAAATGGAAGTCAGTGGTGAAAAGCATGTGCACGGTAGTGGACTGAGCTCATGATCCAAAACAAACTAAAAGCCAAGCAGGGAGGTCTGGCTAACCGAGCTCGCTCCTCATGTCAAATATTGGACTCCTTATAGGCACCACATGGGTCTCTGGTGAGATTACCCACCCACAAATCAGCAACGAATACAGGCTCTGCAAATCACAAAAAGAACCACTACAAACAGGTCCCACACGGGACCTAACAATAGTTTTTTTTCGGCCTTTTTATACAGACTACTGTATTCAGCTCCATAAACGATTCAAATGGTATTCATTCATTTTCATTTCGGCTTAGTCCCTTTATTAATCTGGGGTCGCCACAGCGGAATGAACCGTCAACTTATCCAGCATATGTTTTACACAGCGGATGCCCTTCCAGCTGCAACCCATCTCTGGGAAACATCCATACACACCCATTCACACTCATACACTACGGACAATTTAGTCTACCCAATTCACCTGTACCGTATGTCTTCGGGCTTGTGGGGGAAACCGGAGCACCCGGAGGAAACCCACGCCAACACAGAGAGAACATGCAAACTCCACACAGAAACGCCAACTGACCCAGCCGAGGCTCGAATCAGCAACCTTCTTGCTGTGAGGCAAGCGTGCTACCCACTGCGCCACCGTGAGGCCCGATTTAAATTATATATATTAGTAAATAACCTAAATCTTAACTCAAACAAGTCTTACAAACTTGTAATAAAATAATTATCATCATTAATCCTGGCACCCCTATAAAGATTTCTTAACAAATTAAGTTAAAAAATATAAATATTTTATTTCCTGTTAAGCCGATTATGCAGAACTTTTAAAAATGACATTGATGTACCTTGTTTTCATTATCCAAAATAATCTTAATCATTGTTTAAGACTTAATCAAAACACCTTGTTTTGGGTTTTACACTAATATATAACCCTAACCCTAATATATTGAAACGTTGTATATCTATAAATGTAAACCCTTTTTAGCATATTCAAACAAGAACTGGAACATTAGCCTCTTGACATACCATTCAACATCTAGTAGACTATAAAATTGTTTCAACTCCTAGAATTTGTGCTTATTGTTTTGTGTTTAGTAGGCCTATTCGTGTATATTTATTTCCTTTTTGTGTGCCCTCTTTTTCCCCCCTTATTTCTCATGCGTTTGTTATATAGGCTACTTAAATTTATTTAATAATTCCCTTGTTTAAAAATGAACTAGTTTGTAGAGACTGTATTCTGTTTTATTTGTACTGTAAATCTTTTGTTGTTATTGCAATAAATGATCCCGCCATGTGATCGGTCATCATGACAGCAGCAACTTTGAGCCCCGAAGTGTCCGGCTTGAGGGCTCCGTTTTCAACTCCGCCCCCGCCTGCGCTCGGCTAATCTCGTTGATTGCCGACTGTAGACGAGCTTCATGTCGAATGTATTTGGTTATAGAGTAAGTATTTACATTAAGATTTCTTTTCATTCTAAGTTTTTATATCTCTGCTGGATGTTTTAGTGATTTTCAGTGTTGCTGATGTTGTGTTGCTGGTTGTCAGGTTGTTTTGGGAGGTTTTCTGTGTTTTTAACATGCGTTTTGCAGGGTTTTCTGAGCGGTCTCTGTGTTGCTGGACTCCTCTGAGTGTTGGTTGGTCATTGTTAGGATGGGTTAGGATTGAATAGGGTAGGGTAGATTAGGTTAGGGTCCCTCACATGGTTTGCAGCTTGACGTGCTGTGAGGGCTTGTGTGCATCAATGATGCTGAGAGCTTCGCCACTGCTACTTCACAAGTACTGGCAGGGTCACCCATAGTGGACAGGTCTCAGCTGAGATGCCAGACCAAGACAAACCACCTGATTCTGGACAGCAGAAGATTGGCCTGATGTTCCTGGGAGAAGATCACAGGCATATCTGAATGGATGATCTTCAAAATGGTTTTGTATGTGGAGGGCACAAAAGCAGCAGTGGAACCATGTTACCTTTGAGGAATAAATTACCTGATAGATTTACATGGTCCAGCTTATTTTAGCCCCTATCCTACATTAACACACTTGAACCAGCTATTCAAAGCCTTATTAGGCTTACTGGAATCCTCTAGACAGGTGTGACATAGGTGGACTGGGTTTGCTTGGACACATGATGCCCTAAAAGTCTTTGAGAAATTTGGAAGAAATATCTATTAATATCTCATATGCCATGTGCTGTTTAATGTTTTAACAAAATATTTATTTCATCATATATATATTATGTTTTAGATGTCTTCTTTCTCAACAACAATGCATCTGAACTGCTTTGTTTATTATTTGGCATTAAGAAAAACTCTACTGCGCTGAAATTATTATTATTATTGTTTTAAATAATCACTGATTTTGCTTATTACAAGATTGCTAAATATAAAATGAGAGATTTCTTTCTGGTTTAAGTGTCTGAAAGTGTTTTAAAGTAAACCTTGTGAATTGCTGTTTGCATCTTGCAATTTGTTTGGTGTTTTGTGCTTGTGGTTATGGCTTGTACTTTCAGAGGTAAATATTACTTCACGTGGGTGCAGGTAAACAATGCTGTTGTCTCATAAATGACAGTAGTCTGTGGTTTAGATCTAGGCTTTTAAAAAAAGTCACAGAAACCAAAGCCACGTTTCATTCATAGCAGAACAGCACAGCTTTATTTAAAATTTCAGTTGACAGAGGTGTTAACGAGATCAGATCTTATTCCACAAAAAAAGGTGGACCTGAAGACACATGACAAATGACTTCTAGCTGTGTGACACTTTATCATGATACCTAATTCATTCCCTAAATGACCATATAAATGTATTGGTAACCAATTAAATTACTGACTAAAATCAATTTGAAATAAAATTATTTTTTATACACATCAACAAACAGCATCCGTAAAACAGAACTGAAAGGACTCCTCTGTTTACTAGCACGCTCGGCAAATTATTCTCACAGGTTATTTCCCGTATACCTCAAAATATACAGGTCGTCTCAAAACCGCTACTTTTAAGATGGTCCGGCAACCTCGATCAAGCCCAAAACAAAGAACACGGAAAAAACGGAGTAGGCACTTCTGTTTTTTTCCACTTTTTCAGGGGCTTTGTGGGCAAAAATCTGCATTTCCACTATATTTGCCATCCCAGTGCTCAAGTTGCTCAATCATTCACTCTGTTGTTTTGTGGGTGCTTGACATTTTGTTGCTTTTTAATAACACATACAGAGACATACAGAGCCTGGTACTGTGTGACTTCCGCATCCAGACAAACAAATGTGCAATGATATTCTGCAATTAATCATGAAGCAAAATGATTTTTGGATCAGTCTGGTTGGTGCCAATATGTAATAATTTGTTGATTGTTTCTCAGACAGTAGTTTACACAAAGCAACAAGAACATTAAGAAGGCATCGTAGAGCTTGCTGTTGTTTTGTGAACATCAACACTGAACTTTGAGATCAATGTTGTGGGGAGAAGTAAATGGGAAAGGGAAGACAACATTGACTTTCTTCAATACTTTTTGGGTCAAAGATGAATGAAGAGCTGTGCAAAGGGAGACCAGTTCAAACAAAGGTAATAAATAAAGCTGAAGGCTGAAATAAAAACAAATGAATTTCTGCTTCGGTGTTCCATTGTGTTAGAAATTTAGTAGATGTGGCTCATGGATGAATAACTGAAGGGTTAGTTTAAGTTTAAGGTGCTGAATTTCTTCCAGTGTTAGAGTTGGGATGAGAATGGGAGAGTCCAGACCATACGGATACTCACTGTAGATTTCGCTTGAAGACTTCTGAATGTTTAAAGGGGTATTACGGACGCTTCCAGGGGCTGAGAATGGGAAGGTTTGTCGGTTAATAATAAGTCTTCAGTCCATTCGGTTCTTTCTGTGTTCCTGTATCTCTTTTCCAATCCTTTATCTCTATGGGTGACACCCCGGTGCTTGCATAATGAAGATGAACTGAGGTGGAAATTCTTGTTGACTTGAAAGTAAGACAGAATCCATATTTTCTGACCGACATGACAGAGTCCATCGTCCGTACGCTTTCTGCCCCGTCCACCAGAAGTCTTCCTTGAAAAATCTCTTTGTGGCACAACTGAGGAGTTTTCCCCTCAATCTCTTCCTGTTATTCCTTTCTCTTTCGTTCTCTTTCCGTATCCGTCTTGGGAGGTGAAAGGGTGAAGGATGGGATTTTGGGGAGGAGAAGTTGTCGTGGTCTCCCATGATGGAGTGTTGACAGGCCTTTAGTTCCCACAGCAGCTTCGAGTGGACTGTGCGTCTGGGTCCTGTAGGTTCACGCCCCTGTGTCGCGCAGCATGCGTGGGGTTTTGGGTGTCTGTTTTTGGCATCTTTTTTGCTATTGAGAAATAAACAGTTGAAAAATCAAGAGGCTGAGTTACATTGCTCATTTTTGCCATGGAATCAAAAGTCATTTGCAAAAAAACAGACTTCTCTCTCCAATCGCTCTCCAATAATTCTGTTTATTTAAACTAAAATAGACTGGAAATTTGCTTTGTAATTTTGCCGCCATACAGTAAACAAGTGAAATAAAAAAAAAAGTCCATGTCCTACATTTTTTTTAAACATGTTCCAATAGTTTTACTTTTTATTCAGAAGAAAGGTTTTGACGGTACTTCCATTTCATTGCAGTTATAAAGGGGTCATGTTACAAGCATAATAAAAATATTAGCTGCCCCAAAATGTGTATGTGTAATTTCAGCTCAAAAGACCCCATGGGTCATCATTTATTAATTTGTGCTGGAAATTTCCAGAAAGCAAAAAAAAAAAACAAAAAAAAAAAAACAAAGTTATTTAAAATCCTGATATGTCGTTTGTTTTAATACATACAACATGAATTCTATGCAAAGAAAGCTGGATATCAGATGATTGCACATCATGTGAGAATTAAATTAGGATCTCTTTCATCAACAGTCAAACATGTACAGTCGTGGCCAAATGTTTTGAGAATGACATGAATATTGGAAATTGGAAAAGTTGCTGCTTAAGTGTTTATAATAGCAATTTGCATATACTCTATATGTTATGAAGAGTGATCAGATGATCTGCATAGTCCTTCTTTGCCATGAAAATTAACTTAATCCTGAAAAAAACTTTCCACTCTATTTCATTGCTGTCATTAAAGGACCTGCTGAGATCATTTCAGTAATCGTCTTGTTAACTCAGGTGAGAATGTTGACGAGCACAAGGCTGGAGATCATTATGTCAGGCTGATTGGGTTAGAATGGCAGACTTGACATGTTAAAGAAGACTTTTGGAAGATGGCCTGGTGTCAAGAAGGGCAGAAAAGAAGCCACTTCACTACAAAAAAACATCAGGGACAGATTGATCTTCTGCAAAAAAGTATGGCACCTGACAATTACTGAAATGATCTCAGCAGGTCCTTTAATGACAGCAATGAAATACAGTGGAAAGTTTTTTTCAGGATTAAGTGAATTTTCATGGCAAAGAAAGACTATGCAAATCATCTGATTACTCTTCATAACATATAGAGTATATGCAAATTGCTATTAAAAACACTTAAGCAGCAACTTTTCCAATTTCCAATATTTGTCATTCTCAAAACTTGGCCACGACTGTACACTATAAATAATATTAATAAAATTCCCTAATGTAAGTCTAAAGATTGTATGCACTGCATAGTATTACGAAATACAATAAAATGAATCCCTTTCAAAGTCTGACATTTCAGTTCCTTTTTTGATGACATTTGTAATGCCACATTTACCACAGCTTTGTGTGCTAACAATAACAGCATGCAGAAGAGAACATACTATAAGAAGACAGCCTTAACACTTACCAATGGCCAAGAACAACTCGTTTACATTCATTGCAGTCTTGGCAGAGGTTTCCATGAAAAGTAAGCCTGTGTCTTCTGCATATGTCTGGGCTTCCTGTACAGAAATATAAAATTAGTTTCAATAATTAGTTGGGTGATTAGAATATGTAAAATTGCCATATAGTTAACACATACTAACATAAACATATGGGGTCAGTAAGATGGTTTTACATAATTATGGGTTTATAAAATGTTTCTTGTGTGTCAAATCAGCATATTACAATACTGTTAGATTAATCACTGTAAACTAAAGTAATGGATTTTTCCTGGAAGTTCTCAGGAAAAAACGCATTTCAAAATATTCAAAGTACAGTTCTTTTTCTTTTTTCATTGTATTACTGTTTTATTGTGTTTTGATTAAATAAAAGCAGCCTTTGTTGATTATAGGACACTTATTTCAAAAACGATAAATGGGAAATATATTATAGAGGTCTGCATACTTGCGACTCATTCATGACCATTGTGATATGGGATTCATTTTCTAAATAAAATGCAGTGGAGGTCTGGTGTAATTTGAATTGGATTGAAGCATATTCCAATATCTCTTCAGAACCGCATAGGCCTATCTGCACTTTACTTATTCCTTTTGACCACTGGTACTTGCACTCAGCACTATCTACTGTACATGTGCACCACGCATGGATCAGTATTTTCTACGCCATGCATTTTATTCATGGGCCTGTGAGTGTGCAGCATGTGGATAACGGTCCTCAGAGCAGGTGGTACTTGTGGTAAATAAGCATTATATTGCCCTCAGAGAGAAAAGGCAGGTTATCGATGAGTGACAGAATTAGTATGACAAAGCAAAGTGTGGATGCACTGTACTTAAAATTTTACATGACATATCTTGTATTTACTTTTTCCTATTGTTTTGACCACAGAATCTTAAAATAAATGTATTTACTTTTACAAATAATTAATTTAAGTTACAAATAGGCCACAGCATTTGAACAACCTATTTTTGTTTTCCCTCACCATTTTGTGGTGCTTAAATTGCAAATGTTCTACTACTCCCCGCCTCTTTCCAGGAGGAGCATTTTCAGCCCATGTCTCAAAAACCCTCAAGCTAAAACCTTTTTTTTTTAACCCGTCTATAACTCGTTGAAACTCTGACCCCAAACTGTGGTATTATACTATACGTTGACAATGAAACTGTTCAACTATATTCGGTGTGCTTTTTAAAGTCCCTGTGATTTCAAAATATTTTTTTTCCTATGTTAGTATCAATATGTTAGTATTAATGATATCTATAAGTTAGTGTGACAAAATTAGCATTTAGAAAATATAAACATCCAAAGCTTGGAGTTTGTCATTTCCTCCTAAATGGATCAATGATTTTTTTGACGTCGCCTTATATTTCTAACCAATCAAATGCTCTATATTAAATGACATGTTCCACCCCTTCTCATTTGCTTTTCATTTGATGAGCTGGAGCTCAACCACTCTCACTGGCAGAGCTTTGATAAAAACAAAACTCTATTGGGCATTTTTCTTTTAAAAAGGGGGAGGAGCTACTCTATGTCCTGCCCTGTCTTTATTTTTAAGTTGAAATTATGTCACACATTAAACAAAACTGCTCATTTCAAAGCACTTCACGGGACCTTTAAGGTCAAGTTATAATCAGCAGCACACTGCACATGCAACATTCCATATGTATAATCTTACCCAGTTTTTTAAAATCTATTTCAAATTTAACTGGGGCAGCACGGTGGCGCAGTGGGTAGAGCTCTCGCCTCACAGCAAGAAGGTCTCTGGTTTGAGCCTTTGCTGGGTCAGTTGGCATTTCTGTGTGGAGTTTGCATGTTCTCCCCGTGCTTGCGTGGGTTTCCTCCGGGTGCTCCGGTTTCCCCCACAAGTCCAAAGACATGCTCTATAGGTGAATTGGGTAAGCTAAATTGTCTGTAGTGCATGTGTGTGAATGGAAGTGTATGGGTGTTTCCCAGTGATGGGTTGCAGCTGGAAGGGCATCCGCTGCGTAAAACATATGCTGGATAAGTTGGCGGTTCATTCCGCTGTGGCGACCCCAGATTAATAAAGGGACTAAGCCGAAAAGAAAATGAATGAATGAATGAATGAAAATTTTAACTGATAGAAAGAACTAGAACATGCCCCCATGTCTATAATAAAAGAGACAAAGATATGACCTCATACTCCACGAGTCTCTTGTCCGCTAGATCGGCTTTGTTTCCTGCGAGAGCAATGACTATGTTGGGACTGGCCTGTCGCTGCAGCTCTTTCACCCATGCCTTTGCTCGCTCGAATGTTTCCTAAAAACAGATAGCATGAGAATAAGTAATCAAATGGAAGTTTGTATTATCTGTGAAAAGAATGTACTGTTCTAAACTTACAGGTTTAGTGATATCAAACACTACAATGGCCGCCTGGGCTCCACGGTAGTACATGGGGGCCAAGCTGTGGTAGCGCTCCTGTCCGGCTGTGTCCCAAATCTCAAACTTAACCGTAGTGTCGTCCAGACAAACAGACTGGGCCAGGAATGCAGCTGAAGGTCGACAAACAAACAACAACAAAAAATAATGAAGGTATTAAAACATTAATAACACTGGTGAGACCTGATTTGTTTTTAAAAAGTAAAGAAATTATGACAATTACTAAAGCATGTTATTTATTTTAAATAATCATTGAACATTGGTGTCTTTTCTTATACTCTAGCACCATTGCCAGAGTTTTATAAAAGCTTTAAACCCCTCAATACCAGATTTTAAAGTGGCATCTTCTTCACTACATGCCTTAAAAAAAACTTAACCATAGTTAAACCACTGTGATGCATGACCTGTAGGTGTTTTATTGCTTTAACGAGAACTCCAATGTAACATTAGAGTTGCATTATGGGCAATTTATATGCTGTCTGTCTGTTACTGACTTTATGGAAGCCAAAGTCTGTATGTAACAATATTCACAAATTCTACTATGAAGATTATACTAGAGATAGTGAATCAGGTTTGTCATCATACACATGATGATATCTTCTATCAGTTGAAATTTACTGCTATGACTAATTTCAAGGCTAGTATGTTTGAAAGTCAAGTTAAAACTGGCTCGGGTTTCACAGTTGATGATTATAAGGTGTGTGTGTGGGGCATCAATCAGCTCTCTAGTTCAGTAGACGGGGCAGTGATCAGCCATTATCAAGGCACTCTCTATCGCAAATTCTTCTAGTGCACTGAAACATTCACTCCCTGAAAATTCCCATAACAAATTACTTTTTGAAGGTAACGTATGTGGGAATGTTATTGCAATGAACTATTTAAACTAATCAATGTTTCCCTATAGCTCAATACCCAACTATATGAACTGAATTCAAATCAATCACCTATTCCTCACCTCCAATAGTGGTCTCCTGAAACTCATCAAACTGTCCCTTCACAAAGCGCAGCACCAAGCTGGACTTGCCAACGGCCATGTCTCCCAGCAGCACCAGTTTGAACTGGCAGATCTTAGTCTGTGGTAGGTTCCCATTGGCCCTGCCGGTCCCGCGGGTGCTCATGATGTAGGAAGGATGGCCGTCCTCCCTGATAGCGTCTCTGAAAGCAGCAGCTCAAAGCAGTGGACTCCGTTTCGGAAGTACTGCAAACTTCTTATTAGACTGTGAGGACAGCAGTTAGTCTGTAATGTTAAAAAGAAAAACATAAAAAAAGAAAATGTTGGAGCAGAATGTTCCTGGAACGGGTAGTGGAAGAGGAAGTGACTTCTATGGTAAGAGTTTATGACAACAAGTTTTTTTGGTCATAAAGCATTTATATATATTTTTTTATACTTTTAAATATGTTTAATTTATTGTTGTACACAGAAGAAGGATTATACTGAATATTGGAGACCTACCCTTAACTATATCTTACTAAATTCTTCCCAATACAAGCAGATAACAACTTTCAAATCATCAATCAGAAACCACAGATGCTTTGTGATTGAGAATCAGTTCTCATCTAAAAACAGGGAAGCTGATGAGTAATGCAACAGAATACAATTTATTAGGTAAGAGTGCATTGCTAAACAATCTCATGACAGTTAGAACCCAACTGTCATACATAATATTTCTCATTCAACATTTAAAAAAAAATGTCTGATGTGTGACACACATTGTTATTCATAGCACACATGGTTATTATTTTGGTGAACAATTAATCCATGCAAGTTAATTCACAGAAAGAAAAAAAAAGGTAAGCTTTAATCAAAGTCTGACCATTTTCTTCCACATTTGGAGTGGCGGTCTTTCGCTGTTGGCATCACATCACATTATGATTAACCACACCACTCTTACCTTTAGTTGACTACTAGACAATGATGCAATGAAAAGAAAGCCCCGCCTCCACTTCAATATTCTGTTTTAGTTGGAAGTAATTTAACATACTGAAATAAAAGTCTGTTCCGGTTCACGCAGACTTTAAGTAAGCTTCAGAAGTGATTAATGGCATTCTTATTCAATTCATCTTTTTCTATAGCACTTTTACAATGTAGATTGTGAAAAAGCAGCTTAACATAGATGAAGTTCTAGTAAATAGAAACTGCTTCAGTTCAGTGTAATGTAAATGTCAGGGCTGAAAGCCGAAACACTGAAGAGCAACTCCACCGATGCACAGCTCCAACAGTTTAAACCAAGCAGGCCAGTTGTGAGGAACAAACGTCACCAATTGACGGAAGTGAGAAAAAAAATCAAGAAAAAACAGTCTCAGCTGGGCACCATTTCTCTTCTGGCCAAACATCTTATCTTCACATCTTGGTGAAAAAATATCTCATTACTTAACGTACGCTCTCTGCGTTGCATTCAAAATCCACCGTTTTCCCCTCCAGTTATACATTTTGCAAAGCCCCCTTGCAATGGGTGTTGGCATAAACAATGATCAGAGCCCTTACTGCCCTAGATGCTGAGCAGGTAGAAAGCCACCAGGTTTGTGAAACTGCCACCTCTTTGTGGTTTCCCCGGCGTATGCTGTTCTGCTCTCAGACTTTCCATCAGTATCGCTTTGCAGTGCAAATATTTATAGCTACACTTTTTTTAGGTACATAAGCCATTTGCCATCAAGCAACAGCTTTGCCATCAAGCGGTGCAGCAACCTAAAAGCATTAAATAAAGTGTCACTAGTGATGAAAGTGAGCTTAATATGAAACTGATGAGCCAATTATTATAATTACATGTGATTATAATATATTGCATTTTATATACTACATCACTCCCGCACACAGCACATTAAGAGTACTATAATGCAGGATTTATTTTCATGCAAAATTATGACTTTGTGACTTTTCTATAATACTACATAGTATTATATAGTACTTTATAATACTATTTTTCTAAACACTATGGAGGTCAATGGTCACATGTTTTCAGCTTTCTTCAAAACATATTTTGTGTTCAACAGAAGAAAGAAACAACTAAAGGTTTAAAACCACCTGAGGATGAGTAAATATCGAGTACATTTTCATTTTTGGGTGAACCATCCCATTAATAATTAGGTGTATGTACATTTATCTGAATTATAAAGCTAATAATCAGCAATATGTCTGTTGATCTGAACAATAATGCTAATAATAACTCTCTCACTATCCTTCAGCTTAGTACCTGATTTATCAGGAGTCACCACAGCAGAATGAACCGCCAATTACCCTGGCATTTGTTTTATGCGGCGACACGTCCTAATAATAAACACAAGCTAATAATATCTGTGCATGTCTATTAATCAAAATAATAATGCTACAATTGGTAGTATGTCTACTGATCTAATTATTCATCCTAATAACCGTGAGTAATCAGGAGTATGTGTATTGACCTGATTCAATCAGAAGTCTATAGATCTAAATAAAATGCTCAGGTGCATGTTTATTGTTCTGGATAATAATATTAACAATCAAGGGTATGTCTATTGTCTACTGATATGAATAATAACTCCAATGACTCTTCCGGTTCATAAATAATAATCAACAACATGTCTGCTGATGTGATTCATAACTGTAATATTCAGGAATATGTCTCCTGATCTGGATAACAATCCTAACGATAAGGAGTAACCTATGTCTGTTGATCAGATTAATAACTCTAATAATCACGAGTTTGTCTACTGATGTGAATGATACGTCTGACAGTCAGGTGCAGATTTTCGTGATAAAACGCAGAACTCTGGCAGTCAGGTGAACGTATCTGCTGTGATGCATTAGAGGCGCAGTATAGACTCTGACCATTAACGTGACTCGTCTCGATGCAGGCAAAGCGGCCCAAGCGGTGCCATTAGCATCAGTTTCCAAAATAATCACATCTCGTTTAGATACATATTGGGTTTCAAAACTACCAGGATAAGTGATATTTACCTGTTGTTGCCAGTCGCGGCTCTTTTGGCGATGGCTGTTCGGTTGTTGATCTATCAGCTGGTTATCGGGCTGCGAACACTTCCTGCACATCCGCGCATGCGCATAGTTGAGCCGTACAAGTCAGCTTGTGAA
>CAIGQW010053321.1:13278537-13300510 GCA_903798125.1 Danio choprae
TATTTATATAATTATTATTATTTTTTATTATAATTTTTTTAAATAATTTAAAATGAAATCAATTTAGATTTATTCAAACAAATAAGACAGTTTTTATATTTTACAGTCTCATATATATCTATGGGTCTCTTTTAGACTATATTGACTGACTTTTATTTTGAAATCTGGAGAAGAGAAGACACATTAATACATAACACCTACTGTCATTTAATCTTTATCTCTTTATCTCTTATACAGTAAAACTATTGCATTTGGTAGTGGTTTGGTAGCAAATATGTTATTTTGCTGTGTATTTTAATGACATCAATTATGTAAACCACCCTATGACATTTATGTTGAAATGCAGCCGTGCTCCAAACAGAGCGATTTGCGTTACGTCACGTTGTGACGCAGACATGGCAACCACTCATGAACAGTTGGACAGTTTTATCGTTTGTTTTCTTAGAGATGGTAAAGCTATACGTTAGAGTAGTTGCATGTTTATTAGTTTTGAAGTAATTTATTATAATGAGGTGACGGTTTGGTGATGGCCTTGACCTCAAGTGGTGATGTTGTAGTGAATGAAAAAATGATAATGAAGTTTTGAGCGGTACAACAGCGCGCGTTCGTGAGGTTCCTGTGTTTGGTGTCGGGTCGCGCGCAACTTAATGTGCACAGCATCGAAATCATTTCCATCTAATTGTTTATTTTATTTATGTTCATATGTATTTTTACCCAAGAAAACAAAGGTGACCACCTTTTGACTACGTAGTACTTCCAGTGGTCGGGTAAGGAGAGTGAATTCTGAATGTGTTGGTACTGTGTTGGTTGGTGTAAGTTAACGTTAGTTTTGAAAAATATGTCAAAGTTACCTTATTGCTTCAGATCCTTATCAGAACAGGAGTAAAATATGCACCTCTAATACACGTATAGTAAAATATAATCTTAAATAGCTAATTATATTCTTATTAGTACCATCTTTCTCTCGTTTTTCGTAATCGTATAGCTTATCTTTTTTAAACTAATGCGTATTTTTAATGTCCATATTTTCCCTAGAATGGTTTTCACGGAAATATTTTAATCTAAAGGTTTCTTGGACGGGTTTTCACACTTTTTTACATTATAGATTGCAGGAAGGTTGCATCTCTCTGTCTGTCTGTAAATGTGCTTTATAGTCCGTTTTATATTTGTATTGTAAAATGCCACTGATTTAGTATGTGGTTTTTTTATGTTTCCCACTGTATTGTGTGGCAATAATAAAAAATAAGTAAATCTTTGGCTGATTAGCTTCTTGATATTAGGATGCTGTGGTCGTCATGGAAACATTTAAAATTCTTTTTCAATTCAACAAGGCCATCAAGTGGTTACTTATGAAATTGTTTGCCTTTACCTGCTATATATGTACTTAAAGCCAGTCTTTCTCTTGCTACTGACTTTATTAAAATCTCTTACCATTAAGATTATTAGTGTCTTTTTAACATATTATACAGTTTTACACAGCATTGTCACAGATACTTTAGTGATGATTTCTCTGACCCGACTCAATCATTTGAACAAATCTCTTCCATAGAAATGGACAAGTACACAGCATATGTATGGCCACGTCTGGAGCCCTTCCTCATCGGGGTGCTTCCCGCCACACCTCCAAGCAAATTCAGCATGCATTATCTGCGCAAGATGGCCACTTACGTCCGGACACGGGATGGCTGCTTTCCCCGGCTTGGCTGGCAAATGTGGCGGCACATTGCTTGTGGCAAACTGCAGCTTGCAGAAGATCTTGCCTGGCTTTATTTTGAAACGTTTGATCTGTTAATGCCTCACTCTGCCGAGCAGAGATTAGAGTGGGCTGAAGCTCTGTCTCAATGCCACACTCAAAAGGAACTCGACAGGCAGCGTTGTAAGGTATGAATGAATAGGTGTAGTGCTTTTAGACAGTGTTATTGCTATTCTGCTGCACTAATCGTTTGTTTTTGCCTTGCTTTAGCTGTCAGTAGACACTCTGCAGTTTTTACTTTTCCTGTATTTACAACAACTGAACCGAATCTCTCTCCGCACATCACTGATTGGGGAGGAATGGCCAAGTCCCAGATCACGATCGCCATCTTCTTCCTCTTCTGAGAGAGATGCCAAAATTAGCTCCCAAAATAAGGTGTGTGTGTGTGTGTGTGTGAATCGGTCATATTTTATAAAGTATGAAAAAAGGAGTTAATTTTAAATAATCCTGTAGCAATTATCAGTATAGTGCGTGTAGATACATAATTTCTGCTTATTTGTTGCATAAAGGTTTTTTATTATTTTTTTTTCCTTTCCGTTTTACCAGAACTGGGACGTCCAGGCTCAGCTTACTTTTATCCAGACACACCTGCCTGAGCTCTTGGAGCTGCTGGTGGAGCCAGGACAGCTGAGCAGTTCAGGACAGGTTTTGCGTGAGAGCCAGCTCACTTCAGAGGCCGTGGAGAGCCTCAGTCTTCTTCTGGAAGGATCCGTGAGCCACAGCCGTACGGTTCACCCAGTCCACAAGCTCCTCAGCCGCTCACAGCTGCAGTCGCAGGCGGGATTTTTAAAACTCAGTTGTTCCTACTCTCTGCAGCAGTTTCAGGACTTTTTGCGTCAGGCCCTCTGCCTCAACCCCTTTGGCATTTCCAACTGCTCACAGTCGGGCAAGAAACTGTCATGGGCCCTGCAAGGTAAACTGGAAGTTGTTGTCAATAAATAAAGTTGTAGTCAATAAGTAAAGTTTTGCAGACTTCTACAGATCCAGTTATTTTTGGGAGTAAATATATTTTAATTTGAACTTTTCATATGCAAAGAGGCCATATTTTTATAGAAATCTTGAGAGAACTGTAGCATAAAATCTATTTGTTGAATGCATAGTTCACACACAAATGAAAATGTGCTCTTCCTAAAATGGTTAAAAACCTTTTTTGACATCCATATTTAAAAATGCTTTGGAAGTCACTTCAATATTCTTTAAAAATGTTCAACAGTAGTAAGAAACTCAAAAAGGTTTTTGACAAGTGGACAGTGAGTAAATTGTGACCGAATATATTATTGGCTGAACTATAAAAAATGAAAAATAGCAATAGTAACAATAAGTTAACTAAAGCTCAGGGAAACGGCTAAAGGAATCTGTTATGGATCTTTTGTCTGGATTAGCTTGATCTGATGGATGGTAAATCTGATCAGTGGAGTCACCAGCTTTCTTTAATTTTATAGTAGAGGGCACGCTAAAGAAAGCAAAAATATTCCGAAACACCCACGCGGCTCCTCCGGGAAGTCGACTGGTGCTCATGTCGCAGGTCTGCAGACAGACTTTGGCCAAGGACTCTGAAAAGCTGAATGACGTCAACATCAAACTCCACCGTTGCAGTGAGGCATTCATCTACCTTCTCTCTCCTCTGCGGTAAGGAAGCGCTTTTTTCATATTTTAGGCATGTCGTGATATACCTTTCTTCGTTAAGCATTATATTGTCCTAAAAGAAGCTGCAATATATTATAATGGTATGTATTATGATAGTTACTGTCATTTGAAGATAGATATTAATACACTTTTTTTAGTGCATATCATGACAGAACATTCTTTGTGTCATTATATAATCTTATATGATATGATATAATAAATTGCCTAGTCATTAAAGACGGCGATTAGATTTATGTAACCAAATAGTTAAGCGTCTACGATTCGTTACTGTCAGTAGCGTTTTATTTTTTTTAAAAAAATAATTCTCCCAATTACTATGAATAAAATGTATTATAAACACGAAACCCATGAAGTAGTTTGGTACTACTTGAATGTTGGAATAATGATAACAAATACTCCCATGCCTCTCCCTTTCAGCACAGTTTCATATTTCTCCATATTTCTTTGCTTTTGTGTTAATTGCATTTATCCAAAGCAAATTACGTTGCATTAAAGGTACTCATTTTTATGAGTTCTTCCTTCAGCTGAGAATGAAATTCACAACGTTGGTGTTATCCATGCCATGCTTTACTATTTATTATAAATTGGAGCACATTACGAATGGAAAATTTCTACAATTGTTGCAACACAACTAGTAAACATTCAGGTCCTATTCCTAATAATAACATCATTTAATGAATCACAGCTTGCATAACTAGGACTTAACTAACTTACCAGAAAAGCTGGTGTAGTCTCATGTCAGTAAGTCTTTTTATCAAGTTCAAGTTTCCTTTATTTTGCCATTCAAAACATCAAAGGAGATGTAATGCAGAACGAGATTGTTAAAAATATAATATAATAATATACAAGAAAATCTATATTTTTTTCAAAAACAGATATGAAAAACACCTTAGCAGGAGAAAATATCATAAATATATCATAAGTATATCATAAATATAAATTAATAGAAAAAGGTGCTTTGTCAACATCCATTCAAAACCAAGCCTTTGTATTTTGCAGGTCTGTGACCCTGGACAAGTGCAGGAACAGTACAGTGGTTCTGGGGCCAGTGAGGACCACCGTTCACATTCAGAGCTGCGAGAATGTCCGTGTTGTTTGTGTGGCCGGTCGTCTGACCATAGGAGGCTCCTTTAACTGCACAATTCACTCCCTCACTCCGACCCGACCCCTTCTCCTTCCTGGAAATGTGTCTCTCACTCTGGGCCCCTTTCACACACAATACCCCACTCTTGAAGACCACATGGCGAGTGCAGGTTTAGCAGTGGTTCCCAATTTATGGAACCAGCCGCTACTGTTTGGAGCTGAGGGTTCAGCTCCAGATACACGCTGCTATCGAATCCAGCCCCCTTCTGAGTTTTATCCGTTGGTGATTCCCTTCCAAATGGATGGGGATAACTGTGAGATCCCTTGGAGCCTGCCGGAAGACTTCCAGAAGGCCTTGGAGAGCCGAGAGAAGACCATAGAGGAGTGGCAGAAGACTGTGAAGGATGCACACTTGAACAAGTGAGCCTACTTTTTGGTTCCTCTCCAGGCTGTAGAAAGTGTAAACATAGATGTAGGTTTAGTGGTGCATCAAAATTGTGGGCTAAAACAGACATTGCTGTAATGTAAACAGTTTTGTTCAAGATGTTGTACTAGTTGCTTTTCTTATCAAAAGGCTTTTTTTGTGTGTGCATTTCATGACAGAAGTTTTATGTAAAAAAATATATATATATTTCAACATTAATAATTATTTACAAATGCATGAAACAAAAATGCAGTTTTATTAAAAAATGGTAAAACATCATATTCTATAATATAGCCAGACTGAATACATTATGATAAAAATAATAATAAACAATCTGCATTAAAGTGATAAATCAAGACTAAAAAAGTCCTAATATAATGAAAATAAGAATTCGATTAGAATGATGTATTTATTTTATATTATTATTATTATGCTTATTTTTATATGCTAATTATTATATTATTTGTTTTTTTATGTAAGTTGTGTGTGTGTTTCTTTGTACCCACATAAAAAAACTAGTAAATTACATATAAATAAAAATATATAAATAACATTCATAAATATAACAAATACTACAGTGTTTTTGAACCATGTTATAGTAAAATTGAATAAAAAAAGTGAATTAATCTGTTGTGGTAATTCTATAATTGCTATTGCAACACAATTAAAACACATTACCCAATACTGTAGGTTCTAAAACCATAGGGTATGTTATACTGCAATGCACTGCATCTTACTGTAGTAAAAAGTACACTACAGTATTTATTACCATTTATCAGTTCAATATAATTAATGCTACGAATATGCTGTAGCATTCATTAACAAGCATTTTTTTCATGTGGGTGTATATATATATACACACTTTATGCATATGTCCTCTATTTAAACATGAATTTACATCTTAAATGTGAACATATCACAAAGATGAATAGGTCAGAATACTTATTTAAACCAAATGTGAAATGGTGAGTTTGTTCTTTTGAGGCATACAATAGTGATGTATTGTGTCTTTGTTGTCTCAAAGGGCTCAGCGACGGCAGTTTCAGGCCTTGGTGGAGCAGAAGTTCCATGAATGGCTACTTGAGACGGGTCAAAGACAAGAGCTGGACAGCCTCCTCCCTCCTACCATCACCCCGTCCACCTCTGCAGAGCACTGGTCTCCCAACCAGAACACACTGAAAGAGCAAACGCATGAACAACCAACGGGAACTGTTTGCTAAGAAAACGACTAAACAGTTAAAAACCCTTTAGTTCTCACAAAAGCATTAGCACTCTTCCGGTACGAAGGCTGTCCATATAGAAAGCTGGATCTGATGAGGACATTGTGTCCTGTCACATTATTGATGTCTAGAGAAATCTATGCTGGATTAGTTTGTAGAGGTGCTGTTGTGTGTAGTGTTGCTGCTGGTGTCTGATTTTGCTGTTTAGGCGTTATGTTACTGCCCATTATAGGATACCAGTGATACCACAGGTTGACATGCAAGAGAATATCACCATAAGAGTCATTATTTAATTAAAACAGGAACGGGGACCAAGTACTGCTCTCTTATGAATTTAGATGGAACAAGGATGAATTGGCATGTATTGACAAATGTTATGCTCAGTTGGTACGCGGCATACACTCACTTGAAAAGTTTGCAGTTGTTTTCTGCTGAAATTTCACGGCCAGTATGAATGTTTGTATTTCTCCTTTGATGTATGCGTGTTCACAATGCCTTACACTGTAATTGCACTATAACTGTATCTTCACAATACAGATTCCAACAATGCTGTCACTTAAAATGCCTCTTGGATATATTTGTGTCTTGTAGGAGAATTTAAACGCATTTTCTGGTAAGTGTACATACGTTTATAGACAACTCTGTGATTTGAATATAGGACCAACAATCCAATTTATTGAAGAAGAAATGGCTTAATAAAAAACACCTTTTATATTTGGTTTGAGGACATACTTGTAGTAGAACAGACAGGAATTATTTCTATATAGTTGTCTATCTGGTTTAGTCTACATCTATCTGTTTTCTGTCTGTCATTGTCTATATCTGGCTATCAGTCTGTTTGCCTTTTTGTAGTTTTCACAACTTCATTTTTCTAGTAACTGAATTCCTGTGATTGAATTCCATAACCCAATAATTCCAATTTTTGCTTATTTCAGATTTTTTTTTTAATCTAGTTAATACAATATTTCTAATTCCATAACTTCTTCTTTTTTAATTCTAGTACATATAACACATTATAGTTCCTTAACAGAATTTTTGTAGTTTGCGTAACTGAATTGTTCTAGTTTTTGCTTATTTCTCTTCTTACAATTTAAAACTGAAACTTTTCTAGTGCCCATAACTTAATTCTTTAGTTAAAAAATAGCAAACAATTCACTAGTTTACCACAACTTAATAAACAATGAATGGTAGGCTATACAAAGAGTGGAATAAAAGCATATCTAATGTTGTAGAATCTGCCTTATAAAGTCTTTTTTTCCCCTTATCTCTCTAGTAGATGATTATTGGTTAAGTGTCAAAGTTGGAGACCTTCAGTCATTTAGCGCTTTTCCACTTTCATTAAAAAGACAAACATTCATTTGCTTGTGCAGCATGCGTCTGCAGACTAAAGTGGGAACAGAACAAGATGTTCCAACTGACTCAACTGATACTTCATGCTAGATTCAGATTCTGATAGATTTATGCTAAAATAATTGAACTTTCAGCTAGTCATAATACACACTAAAATAATAAGCTGATAAAAATAAATTTTCTGTAATGTTCGCTTGTGTAATAGATGCTTCAGTAAATCAAATGTATGTTTTTATTTAAATTATGTCTAATTTAATAATAAAATGTATTTAAGTTTCAGTGTTTTGAGGGATATTTAGTGTATTCTGACCTGCATTAATCTCTGATTGGCTACTTCAGAGGTTACTTTAGGACAAACTATTAAAAAAATGCATCTAATTTGACTTTACTTTCAGGCTAAATCTAGATTCAAACAGTTATTTTACTATAAAAGTTTCTGCCTGTATATCTGTTTGGCATTCAAAGACATCTCAAGCTTTTTTGTGTTGTGACATAGGCCTAATGCTATGCGCGCACAAAAAGGTCAGTTATTGTGACACTGAATATATGACAAAAAAAATTAACTGCTAAAAAATAAATTAACTAAAAAATTAAACCTAAATCGCTGCCTATGGTTTACGCTCAAATCTCTGTCATTTTCTCCAGATTTAGTTTAGTTAGTTGGTTCGTTTGTCAGTGGCTGTGCTTGTTGAAAAGAGCTGAGCCAGTGTAATGAGTGGCATTCAACGTGGCATCACACAATCCAATGAGTCTGGGCTCTTTATTTGGCAGTGCTCTTGGCATCAGGTGCTGGTCAGTATGCTGTGTTTGTTGTGGCTCAAGTTGGTCCAGTCGTAGGGTGCAGTGGCGTGTCAGGGTGAATGAATGCCCATGCCAGGCTAGTCATTATCCTTTTAATCCCCATTCGCTTTTCTGGAAAAAACCTGAATAGTGCGAGAATCACTGACTCGATTTTTGGATCTCATTTTCATGACAAAGTGAATATCTGGCCCTCCCCTTCTCGTCATTTTGACGTTTGAGAGCTGCATATTTAAACAGCCCCATAATCATTCACTCTGGACTTCAGACAACTTCCTCCTGACCAGCCTAAATACAATATTCAAGATGGGCAGGGTGAGTAAAAATTAATATAATGGAAAAGAGGCTGAAAATCTAGACTAGTTGCATAAAAACACGGGTTTGTGTTTGGTTTTGTGAATGTTAGTTATGGATATGATAGTTTTGGAAATTTTACTTTCACAAATAATGTTAAAGAATTCTTCATCTTTTTGGGAAAAAAATGTGTATAAAAATATGCAGTTTATCAAATTTTGCTAAATTGCATGGCATTATCAACAGTAATATTTACGTCTTTGTGATGCTTAAATGATGACACTTTAAAACTTTTTGAATTGGAGAATGTCTAAATATTTTGTGGTCGGATGTCAGTGAGTATACATTAATGAAACTTTAGTCCTTGTTTAATGTTTTTTTTTTTTATTTGCAGCTCAGACAGTTGTGGATCAGTCTAAATTCTAACAGTGTTTTTTTGTATATTGGTTTATGACAGCTGATTAAGCCAATATTGCAGACTAATATTGTAAAGCAAATACCTGTAATATACTAAATGCCATATTCAGTTAATACCTATGGTTAATACACAACCATACCTATACAATCAAATAAAATAATAATAAAAAAAATCATTCCCAGATACCTGTATGAATGTTACAAGCATGGATGCTAGCCTATATTTTATTGTTAATCAGAGAAAATACGAAAAAGCTAAACCACAAATTGAGCGGATAAGCTAAATATGTAGATTACATGTTCGACGACAAGTCTTCAATAAATTGGTCTTCAACCCCATGTCTCTCTCAGATTGTGTTTTTTGAGGACAAGAACTTCCAGGGCCGCCGTTACGAGTGTGACAGCGACTGCTCCGACTTCCACACCTACCTGAGCCGCTGCAACTCGATCCGTGTGGAAAGCGGCGCCTGGGTAGTTTATGAGCGGCCAAACTACACGGGGAACCGCTACCTGCTGACCAGGGGCGAGTATCCGGAGTACCTGGGTTGGATGGGACTCAATGACTGCCTCAGTTCCTGCAAGATTATCCGCTTTGTAAGTTCAGCTATTATCATTGCATAAAGTAGTAGGTTATGTTTTATTTAGACGGTATAGTATATTCTGAGGGAAGGGTTGGTCGAATGTATTCACGTACTATTAAAAGTGCCCATAGTCATCAGAAAGTCTGGACCATAATAATAATAACAAATAAGATATTAAACAGTCTAATAATATTCTAATGAATTGTAGTCAACAAGCTTGCAAAATGTCTCCTAGACAACAAATGTTAAAAGTGACCATCATAATTCAATGTAAGTGGAAGATTAGCTGTACTTAGACTGAGATATCAGACTTGTGCACAATGTGCTCTAACTGAATTCAATTTGCTGGGTTAAAGCTCAGTAAAAGCCAGTGTCTGAGTAGTGGAAGGTCAGGCGTTAGACCTTTTCTAACCATTACGTCCGGTTAACTAATTTGGCCTTAAGGGTTTTGCCAGCAGATCAATTTCCATATGGCCTGCTGTATTCAATAGAGTAATTTTGAAAAACGTATTTGTATGTATAACAGACGCTTGTTGTAATCAATAAACCATAAACATAATTACACTCCAGTCAATCTAATTCTCTTTAATCTTCTCCATCACTGGCTTAATTTAGAATAAAAACGCATTACGTAAGACATGTAAAATCCATAACATTTCAGAACATTTTCTGCCTGAAGGCCTGTGCACTTAAAACAGAAATGCCTGGGATGTTTTAACTCAAAGTTTGGTGAAATTTGGACCAAGTCTTTGTGTTGGACTCAGCATTCTGTTTTTAGAGTGTATGAATATCAGAAGTAATAATACTATAAAATATTTGTATACATATGTCTGAAATTCTCCAGATTAAAGATCTTCAAAGTGGACAAAAAAAGATAAAAGCATACATTTATTTAGGTAAAAGCTTATTAAAGTCTTTAAGTATGGACATAAACAAATTGATGCCATCTTATACTTTCTGATGTCATCATGTCTTTTTGTTCTATTTATTCTACACATCAAACCCATGCAGACGAGTGGAATGCAGTACAAGGTTCAGTTGTACGACAAGCCCGACTTCACAGGCCAGGCTATAGAGTCCATTGAAGACTGTCCATCAGTGCTGGAGAGGTTCCGTCTGCGGGAGGTCCATTCCTGCAAAGTTCTGGACGGATACTGGATCTTCTACGAGCATCCCAACTATCGAGGCCACCAGTACTTCCTGGATAAGGGCAACTACCGAAAACCAGTGGACTGGGGCGCAATCTGTCCCAGCGTGCAGTCTTTCCGTCGCTTCACAGAGTGAGGTTTCTGTGTCACAGTGCTTGGGCTATTTGGTTGCAGCTCAAACCGAAGTTCTGGCTCAAATAAAAGTTTGGCTGGAGACTAGCTCAGCAGCACATTTTTTTTCCTTGTTTGTAGTTTGTACTTGAGTGCTATGACTAAAATCAGCAGCAAGTATTGGTCTAAGATCCACAGTTACGGGATGGAGATTGAGGTGAGTTCCAAATGAGAAACAATTTCCACCTCCACCAATGAGCACCATTTCAGAGCCTTCAGAATCCAGAAGCTCAGAGCAGAACGAATGCAGCATCAGAGGCCAAGGCACAGACAGCTGAAACAATTAAAAACACGGATAAATCATGACAACAAATCCAAAAAGGTTTATGCTCGAACAAACTATAGAAATTACAACAACATAGAAGGTATTCCTCGGATGCCTTACTGTTTGATAAAGTGGGTTTCATTTTTAAATATTATTATTGAAAATAATAAATATATGTAACTGAATACATTTATGTATATACAGTTGAAGTCAAAATTTAGCAATATTTTTTTTCAATTGTCTACAGAACAAACCATTGTTATACAATGACTTGCCTAATTACCCTAACTTGCCTAATTAACCTATTAAACCAAGTTAAGCCTTTAAATTGCACTTCAAGATGAATACATCTTGTATCTAGTATCTACATCTTGTATCTTGAATACAAATCTAGTAAAATATTATGTACAGTCATCCTATCAAAGATAAAAGAAAATAGTTATTAGTAAAATATTATGTTAAGAAATGTGTTGAAAACAAAAAAACTGAAATTGGGGGGAAATAGGGGGCTAATATTTCTGCATATATTTCTGCATATACTGTACATTCCAAAATCGAATTATTATTCAAAAATAAAATTTCTAATTTAATCAAATTCCTAAAACTAAACACCTGTTCATACAAAAAAATTACTATAACCATGAAGTAAAAGACAAAACAATTCTAACTAAGGATTTTAGAGCCGAAATGATCAATTTTATAATAAACCATTAGCCAGTCCTAGAGTAACTTACAGTATCCAGCTGAATCTCCACACAGCTTCCAGTGTTGAGATTTATTACAGAAACTCCTGGTACTCCATTAGCCTGAAGCCAGACTCCACCAACCACAACCAGCTTCTCATTAATTACATGGGCTGAGTGAGAGTATCTAAAAATAGAGGATTTCCATCACATAGAGGCGGCACACATCTTTCTTATGACGCATTTCTTTCATTTCTCATACCAAAATAAAGACAGTCTCAAAAGTCAGAGCACTGCAAAAAGATTTGAATACAAATATATTTTTGAGTTTGCTACAAATACAGTTGGTCAGTAAACTCTAAAGATTGGGTTTGAAAAACTAAATATTATATAAAACCTTTATTATATAAATATTATATAAATGCTTCCAATAAATATAGATAAGAAGTGAAAGTTTTCAACCTGGGCACTGGAGGTGGATGTACATCCTTCATCTCCCAGCAGAAACCTGATGATGTGGGTTTCAGATAAAGGGCATCCCCCAGAGGTCTTCCTCCTTCCCCCAAACCTCCAAATACCACAAGCCCCCCTCCATAGGGACAAGCTGAATGGGAGTGGCGGGCTTCCGGACCAGCGCCAACAAGTGTAATCTGATGGAAAAATATTATATAACAGTCACTCTTGAGATATGATGGCTATTTCAGAATATACACAGGACCATTTCTGCACCATTAGAAGGGACATACAATACTATTCAAATGTTTAGGTCTGTTTATTTTTTTACTCTTGTATTATAATCAAAATTTAGATATAACAAAACACAAACAAAATGTAAAACAAAATGCATTTGGGAGCAAATTATTTATTTCAAACAATATTTTTGTTACATTATTTAAAAAAGACATGTTTTCTGAAAACCAAACAGATGTAGCATGAGGCTAGCAATGTTAAAATAAATGTTCAATTTCCAGCTAAATAACCATATGCATGAACTGATAAAAATGTACACCATCAATGGCAATGAAATTAAGATAAAAAGCATCTGCCAAATGCATAAATCAGCTCTATATTTTACAGTATGCGTACTTAACTAAGAAAGTATTGGTTATATTAGTAAACTTAAACGGGTTAAGGTTAGGTTTGGGGGTAGGTCAAGGGATGGTACCTAGTTATTAGGTATAGTATGCACTGGCAAAACAGGAATCTAAAATAAAGTGCTACCAAATTTGGTATATGCATAGGTTGTTTTATATTTTGATAACTTAAAACATTAAAAACATAGTTTTGCAACAACTCTGAACAAACTCATCATCAAATTGTTTGTTTTCAATGTGTTTTAATACATGCCTCTGTCCAGTGCTTGTCCTCCAAAGACAGGAAATGTGCATCTCCTAGAACTGGATCTTTTTCGGAACGTCCTCCAAACACAAACAGAAAGGTCCTATCTGAAATTACACATTAACAAGAAGTTATTGCTTGCCTCTTATATTGCAGAAAATATGTAGAGTACAAACTCTTACCGTTGTAACTTAGTAAAGTCGATGTGTGTCGCCATCGTGGCTTTGGACCAGTGCCGGTACAAACCATGTTCTTAAATGAAAGCTGTACTTCATCAGCAAGGTCAGTAGTCACCAACACAACACTGCCTGACGGACTGAGTGGAGAAGATCTGCCTCCGAAGAGAATGGCTCCACCACCAGGGACAGAAGTCAAAGTCTGATAAAGACTCACCACTGAGAAAGACAAATAGTAGGTATTGTGTTTTCATTGTTATTTTTATTAGCTGTCTTTGTAAGTCACCTTTATCTCCATGCACCTCTACACAGGTACATTTCCAGCCACCCTCTTCTTTGATCAGGACCCTAGCTGCAGTGTCTCTTCCGTTTCTTCCAGAGCCTCCGGTGAGAAGGATGATTTCAGGGGTCAGAAGGACGGATGCCATACCGATAGCCTCCACAGACGGAGATCCACACATGGGCTGTATGACCAGAGGAGAATTTGTGTCCCATTGAGGAGTCCTTTGAGGGATGGAGGATGCTAGGAAAAGAGTGCATGAGTGAATTATCATGCCACCTCCCCAAGTCATACATGTAAAGTAGGTAATGATACTGACCGTTTGGTAACGTGAGAAGGGCTTGCCTGGTCACAGAGCCTTTGGTGGCTGTAAGGATGAAGTAATGAGAACATTTCTGGTGCCATTCCTAGTGAAGATAAGCATGTCATTAGGTCAGATTCAGTGGTCATTCAGACATTTTTGTTGTTTCTGGGAATGGGTTCATTTGCTCACCTCAAACTCATCAAAAGGCTCCAGATTTTCGACTCTCTGCCACTCATCTTCAGGAAGAAGGTCAAAGTAAAACTGGTTCATGTCCAGACAGACACATTTTTCCCAGCCCTGTGGCAGATAAAGATATGTTACAATCTGAGATAAATGTTGGTAAAATTTTTAAAATAGAAACTAGAATTTGTAGCACCACTTAATCCAGTTTTCAGTTTCAAATGATCATTCAGATATTTTATTATGCTAATTTGGTGCTAAATACATATTTATTTTAACTATCAAATGTATTTCTGCTTAATATCTTTGAGGAAACTATATATATTTTTAATGAATTAAAAACAGCACAAAACAAAAAAGAAATAAAATAAAATTTATATATATATATATATATACCAATCAATTAGCATTTGTCATTATTGTAAATATACCAAAACAATTTCAATGTCATCCCTCTTATTATGTTATATTACATAAAGCATTAATTTAAGTTACTAAAACATTATAAATGGACGTGAAATCTTAATATGAGACTTATTTGCTGTATGAATCTCTGGGTTTGAGCCACAGTGTCTGGATATTGTTGGAGAGCATGAATTTTAGAGTTGAGCTTCAGGAAGTGGCTCTGCATGACTCTGCCAAACGGGTCATCTGGGCGGATCTGTTCATACATCACAAACATAGACTGGGTGAGGAGCCTAGCAGCCCAGGCAATCACAGCATCCGACCTGACGAAAAATCACAAAACACAAAGTGAGCTGCATGGTTAAAAAATAAACTAAACTGTTTTCAAAACACTTAAAGCTGCAGTATTTTGTTCAGAATTAATTTAATGAGCAAGTACATAAATCCTATGTCACATCGAATCATAATGGGACTATATTTGATCTGTCAGGTCGATCATTGCAGTGCAGTAGCACAGTACATGAGCGACTCGTCATATCCATAAATAGAGAAATGTACCTTAGGCTACCAATAGAAGCATGTGGTTTATTTATTAACCTCTAAATGTGCCAAACGTTACTAAAGTTTGTAGTATGGCCACTTTTTATGATACAGTAGAACTAAAAAGGAAACAATTAGAAAAACAAAAAGACAATGACATCGCTAACCACAGGAGGCTAGAATTGAACCTGCACCTACAGAATGATCACCTGTTGTTCCACACTAAATTCACATCCTCACCATTGTGTCTCCATGTAAGTCAGCACCACCTCTGACAGGACGAGTGTAGGAGTGTCCCACTGCAGTCCAGCTGCACTCAGAGTCGCCTCCACCTCCTGCTCCTTCCTGACATCAACACCAATCAGTTTATAATGACCACTGCTGATGGACACAGCATCTATACATGGACAGGAAACACACTGTGACTGGTCACACGTACCATATGTTTTGGGAACACAAACAGATCTGCTCATATTTTCTTTTTCTTTTCTTTTCTTTATTTTTTATACTTCGTTTTTATTGATTTTTTTAGGAACATATAACCAGTGGGAAAAAAACAAACAAACAAACAAAAAATAATAATACATATATACATACATGCATATATACACGTATATACACAAATACATCCATTCCACACATATATATCTATATACCTACATGTATAAATATATTAAATTAATCTCATCAAGAAAAGAGTCATGAGTCAAAAGTCCTGGAATTGTTGTAGTAAAAATGTGTATGAACCCCAATTCTGTAATGTTTAATAAAAATAATTGATTATACTATATTTGTTTATATTTGAAATGATTATCGCTGACAAATTGGTAAAACCTAGTAGTTAGAAAGACAGTGTCGAAGTATAAAGATTTAAAATTAGTATTTTTTTGGTGGCTACCTTCTAGAAGATTTTATTATGTTATTATTATTTTTTTTTACATGTATATTTAAAGTTATCAGCATGAATGTACAATGGGTTTCCAGAAATAAAATCATAGGTAAGTTTTACAAAGAATGTGCCATGGCTTCTAGTCCAAATGTACAAAAGCAGATCATACACAATAATAGCAAAAAGGTTAACTAATCATTTACCAAATAAATAAATACAAAAATAATAATCATTAAAAAAATAAATACGTAAATAAATAAATAGATAGACAGATGGAGGTAAAGAAAATAAAGAGAAAAAAGGGAAACATCATACCATCTATAAGTACTAATATTGGTGATATATTGTTTTTTGGTATATAAACTCATTACATGGAATTACATATTTTACATAGTCTTTTGTGAATCACCGTCATAAATGTTAATTCAATTCATTTAAATGTACAGTAAAAAAGACCTAAGTTACACTTTTGATGCAAAAAATCCCTTTTTGTCTTTTCTGAGACATGACAAAAACCTTATTGGTCATATAATCCATTAATAAAATGTGAATGTCTTACTAGTCTGCTTATTTATGACAGTCTCCCAATCTGGCAACGTGTCCTTCAGGCAAGCATTGCTATTGATCAAGGCAGCTTTGCGACGGGCAACTTCTGGAAAGTCCACTTCAAAAACCGTGACACCTACAAGGGCTCCTTCTGCATGCAGCCGGAAAAACAGCGAGTCAAACCCTGCTCCCAGTGACAGAATCTGAAATTAAGAGGAGGGTATGATCAAATTATTCATTTTCAACACAGTAAGAAGAACACACATACACAAAACAAGGACATTTCTACCCACCTGTCTCCTGGAGCAGGATTTTGTTGCATGGAGAAACTGTTTCACACAATGATCGACTGCCTTCCAGCGCACATAATAACCTCTGACAAAGAAATATACACGCATCATAGATATAAGCTCTCTTTTGTGACAATATAACAATCAAAAGAGCATGAACTTTCCAAATCTTTTACCTATTAATGAGTGGAGCTCTTCTTGACATCTTGCACACGAAAGGCTTGAGGAAATCATCATGGAAGTAGCCCTGCGCCGCGGCTGACACCTTACTGACCACACTGCTGTCATTTGTCCCTTGCACCTGAGGGAGATTGTGAAAGGTAAAAAAGGTATTTTCAGTTTGTGAGGACATCAGGGTGAGATGATGACAGAATTAGCTTTTTTTGGGTAATCTAACCCTTTAGGTTTAGAATGTTTCATTTATCTAAAATGTTTATTTTAAATAGGTCAACCCATCACTGGGCAACATCCATACACTCTCATTCACACATTTACAATATGGACAATTTAGCTTACCCAATTCACCTATAGTGCAGTCTTTGGACTTGTGGGGGAAACCGGAGGACGCGGACAAAAACCCACGCGAACACGGTGAGGACATGCAAACTCCAGACAGAAATGCCAACTGACCCAGCAGAGGCTCGACCCACTGTGCCACCGCACAGCCCTTACCTTAATATTTTCTTTTTAAATATTATTTTGTTTTGTCAGCAAACATTTCTAATGAAATCTGACTCCTGGAGGCAGGGGTGGATTTAGTGATTTGGGAGCCCTAAGCAATTCCAGCTATGGGGCCAAATATGTCCTAGCGTCCCCATATGCTTTTTTATTTTATTTTTTCATTTTGCTGTCTTTTTCTTATATCAATCAATCTTCTTTTCTACATTTCACCTTAATGCAATCTCTAAACTTTGAAAGACTTGTTTTCTTAAAATGAATTCACTAAATATATATATATATATATATATATATATATATATATATATATATATAAATCTATGTAACTAAAATAATAAATCAACTATTTTGTTTTTAAAACTATATCTTTATGATTGGGGGTGGGGACACATTTGCATGGATGTAATAATTTACGTTAAAATTGAATTTGTTAGACCCGCACCATACAAAAATATGATAGAAAACTATAATATATAAATAAAATATATATGTATAATTTATACTTCTAGCTATTTATTACTGATCTGTATATATAGATCAGTGATATTTATCGAAGCTCCCAGATTTCCTGGGGGGATTAAGCGGCAGTAGACACCTCACACCCCAGTACATATATTGTTTTATAACAACATTTGCATGCACTGAAATAAAAACGTACGACAGAGAATCACAATACGGGATACTTTTGACCGTTTTAAATGCATTTCAAAGCCATATTTATTAAAGTTGATGTCACTGAGCTGATCCTGCTTAAACCGACACAGACTGATCATAAAGACTGGCAGACTCACAGCAGCATCTTTTCCTTGTTGTTTTTTTCTGTTTACTGGCATCACTCTGAACACACGTGGAGGCTTCACTGTGAAAAGGAAGCAGCACAGCGGAAGCGGCTCCACTTCATTCTATGACAAAAGCGTTTCAAATAGAACCTCACAAAAATTGAAAGCAAAATACGCTCCGTCAAACATATAAACCTCTATACTTTACATGCCGAGTGGCGGTATATTTACAGTGGAATTGTACGCAGCCACACAGGACTTTTAACACATTGTTGTTATTTTTCTTTTTTGTTTATTAGATTTGATATAAAATACGAATATTTATTATACATTTTGTTTTAAAAATACTAACGAAATTTGCGTATTGCTTTAAAACAATTCATACACAAAAATATTTTTAAAATGATCTTTAGACTTTTCAGCAACATCCTGTGCGTCATTTCCGCTAAACGTTATCGTGATGCTGAACTAGGAAACTTGTTCTGATCTAAACAGGAGGAAAATCAAAGGTTTGAACTGTCTTTGTTTTATCTCCTTCGATTCTCGAGTTGTTTATTTTGATGGATGTATGAATATAACTTTAACAGCATTTCTCAGTGTACCGAATCGCGATATTCTTATATTAAATTCTCCACATACATGAAACTGGTGAGTAGTCATCTGTACTGTCACATTGTTTCGTATTATTTTCAATTAGCATATTTATTTCATACTTTCATGTGAAACTGAAGTACATATTTAGACAGCACAACCTTATGTTCTTTCTTAAAGTAATTAACCCCGAGACATTGCTCCTAAAATCAGCTCCTTTGATTGAAAATCAAAATCCAAATAAAATCAGCCTTTGTTAATGGATCTTGTCCTTTCTGCATGGTGCATCTTAGACCTTTAACAAACCTCTGGCATTTCTAACCTTACAAAGCTTTCTGTGACAAATTGAACTTTGCTGTTTTGACTTTTGCTGATTTAAATGCCATTAAGGTAAAATTATCTAGTTGTTTAAAAATAGATTGTAGAAATACTAAGAATGACTCTTGGGAGTATCAGTTATTTACAAACAACCAAATTATGATAAAATTGTTTATTAAATGAAGAATATAAGACACTGAATGACAGGCCTTTTTTGTTAACCAAAAGAGTGTTTATGAATTTTTAGCTGAACATACATTTTATATATATATAAATTTAATCTGGATCTAAAAAAATAACTTACAATAATGGTTCAAAAATTAGTAGCCCAAATTTATATGTTAGGGGAAAATATTAAATAAAATTGTCAAAAATAGCAAAAATCAAGACAAACAAAACATATATAAAATTTAGTTCTAATGTTGTGAAAACACACACATATATAGCCATACATGCATATATATATATATATATATAGATATATATATATCTCGCATTTAATTTTTTTCCTGACATATTGCTACTATTTTCTCTAATAAATATGACTTAAAATGTGTATCCTTGTGTGTATTTAAGTAGCTGATGTGTTTTTTTGTTTATTTTTCTTTTCACAGATCTTCCTCCAAGAAAACCTAAAGTTCAACTCCTCACCGTCTTGCATAAAAAACAAACTGACCCTTCATATGACAGTCGACTGCAATTTTTTTCCTAAAAACACATTCTTTGTCTTGAAATAGCTCTTTATCTCCTCCTCTTTCCATCCCTCTTCCTTTTAGTTTTTCACGTTTTCTATCCTTCATCATGACTGAACCTGAGCTGCACACCGAGGTGCCTGCCTCTCTCAAACGGCTGGCCAAGCAGGTTGTGCGGGGGTTTTATGGCATTGAGCATGCTCTCGCCCTGGACGTGCTAATCCGAAACCCCTGTGTACGTGAAGAAGACATGCTGGAGCTGCTCAAGTTTGACCGCAAGCAGCTACGCTCGGTTCTGAACACACTAAAGGCCGACAAGTTTGTCAAATGTCGTATGCGTGTGGAGACGGCACCTGATGGGAAAACGACACGGCACAACTACTATTTCATTAATTACAGACTGCTGGTTAATGTGGTGAAATACAAGCTGGACCACATGAGGAGACGCATTGAGACAGATGAACGCGACTCCACTAACAGAGCCTCCTTCCGCTGCCCCTGCTGCACCAACACATTCACTGACCTTGAAGCCAATCAGCTGTTTGACCCGATGACTGGTAAGTAGAAACTGGAAGACTATTAGATGATGATCTGAACACCTAAAAGGATAGTTCACCCTAAACTGAAAATTATCTTCATTTATTCACCATTCACTTGTTTTATTTTTCTGTTCAACACAAAAGAAGTTATTTTGAAAAATGTTGGAACCCAGAAATCATTGACTTACATAGTATTTGTTTTGCCTACTATGGCAATCAGTGGTTAACGAGTTTTAACGTTCTTTAAAATATCTTATTTTGTGTTCAGCATCAAAAAAAGAAACGTGACGTATATTTGGAACCACGTGAGAGTGAGTTATTATTAAGTAAATTTACGTTTTTTGGATGAACTATCCCTTTAAGACAAATGAGATCAACATAAGGGTTTTTTATTATAAGACAATGCGATAAAAAAGACATTGGTGTATAAATTAGTTGGCCAAATTACAATATGGTATAATAGAGTTTCACATGAATCAGTATGTTTTTTTTTTTTGTTTTTGTTTTCTTAAAGAAATTAATACTTTTGCTTAGCAAGGACTCCAGTAAATACCAGTAAAGTAATTAATTATATTGAAAGTATTAAATTAAAATATTAAAATAATATCTAAAATCATAAAAAAAAAAATTAAATGCTCTTCTTTCAGACTTTTTAAATATAAAGAAATGCTGTTCAATCAGCTTACATGCAAATAAAACAATTTGAATTGTTTCTGGAGTCCTCTACCCACACAACACCTTATTTTAAATAAATAATTATTCATAGGGTGATGCAAGATGTTGGTCATTTCACCATCACGTACTAGTCAAATCAAATGGAATGTACTTAATTTCACACAAAATCAGCTGTGTTAATCAAAATGCAGCTACTTTGACTAGTGTTTTTTTCTCTCTCCATTATTTCATCTACAAATTCTAAAGGTTATAAGAAAGTGAGCTATGGGACAAATTTACTGATGTTCAAAAGTATGTGAAAATTGAATGAACACGATGTTATATTTAATTAGAAAATGCCCTTCAGTCAAGAATTATTTTACTAGTGCTTTCTAGAATTTTTATGTTTGAAGAAGATATGAAAATATGCTGGCTGTTGTAATTTCGACATGGCTAGCTAGTATCAAATCATGACATTATGATAAACACTCTTAACCATCATTCAGGAGGTGAAAAGAGGTTTTAAGTATAGGTCTGTGTTTGATCTTTGATATAATTTCTCAACTTTTGTTACGCAAGTTTTAATGTCTAAGCGAGTGTTACTTTTCAGATAAATAGATCTCTACTCTGTGGCACAGCTGCATACAGACACATGATGGCAGCAGAGGTCAAAAAGTTGAATGCATTGATTTAAAACACTTGAATGAACCGCACTCAGAGACTGATGCTGAATTGCATCAGTTTGCAGACAGTAGTGACAGACAGGAAAGGGAATAAAACCATTTTCGTAGGTTTAACATAAATAAGCTTTAATCTCATAGAAGGCGGCTGAAAGGATTAATACAATGCGTTGACATCATCACCATCATGCTTGCTGCTTCTGTGCTTACTGTTTTACATTTCTGACTTCAACAGCTGCTGATTTATGTACTTGAAGTAC
>CAIGQW010053321.1:13307441-13325160 GCA_903798125.1 Danio choprae
TGTGTGTGTGTGTGTGTGTGTGTGTGTGTGAAGTGTATTCTGGTTTTTGTTGTTTACAAGGACAGTTTTTTGTATAATGACATGGGTATGACTTAGTTGTAATCTAATACAGTGGTTTATGAGGACATGTCTTTTGTCCTTGTAATTCAAAATGCTGAAAAAACAATGTTTTCACATTCAATAAAATACATTATGCCTCTGGAGAGTTCCTGTAAACCACCAATACCAGTGTGTGTGTGTGTGTGTGGGAAGACAGACAGACTGTCCAGGAGGGCTGCTTTAAAATTGTTCCCTGCAGCTCACGGTATGTCGATATTTCCTCTAGAGCTGTGTCAAATGTGTCTGAGACCTTTTTTTATCTTCCCTTCACCTGAATGTTATTTCTCTCCTTTTTTTTTTTTTATACAGTCTCTCTCACTCTTGTCAAATTGTTTTCTTTTCCCCCTCCGTTTCTGTATTGGCAGAGAAGACATCTGTAGTAAAGGGGCCTAGCTGGAGGTGATTGTTTTTCAGTAGCGCCTTCACAGATTTTGTTGTCAACTTTCCAGCAAAGCTTTTAAAATGGAAATTGCAGCAAGTCATTTACTCGTTTGATTCCCTTCAAGGCTAAAAAAAAAAAAAATTCGGAAGCCATTTACCATGCACTCAGCACGGCAACATGGGACCATTTTAGTGTAAAAAACATATTGCTGGGGTGCCTTTGTGATACCAAACACACATGAATATGAGTAGAACGACGTTCTAGATAAAAGCCTACAGTTAAAGGTAGGTCACACTATCTGCACCATCTGTGACCATTAAATGCTAAGTACATGAATATGTAAAGTGTGTCAAGGCGTGAATTGTTTTTTTTATTCAGCTAGTAGCCGATGTACACCACACACTCATATACCAGGCCCTGCTGTGCATGCTTTTGTCAGAAGGCTGTAAATAACTTCAGCAGCAGATGGCAAACCAGACCAGCTTTGCTTTGCTGTGGAATTGCAGGGGAATGCTGGGACTGACCGCGTGTTTGTGTATGTTTGTCTTTTTGTCTGCGATTGTTCTTCCACTTTCCTGTTTCAATAATATTAGACGGTGAGCAGTGGTTTTGGCTCTGGCTACTAGTTGCATTGAGCTGTAGCTGTAGATCGATTGCACTTTATTTCCTTTTGTAGTCCATACATGTATGATAATTTCTTATTGTTCTAGCAACGATTATTTGTGTTAATCCTTAATAAAGAAATGCATATTTTCTTGCCACAAGCAACAAGTTTATGATTTAACACCCCTAAGTTACTTAAATATGTGACAAATTTAGATGGTTACCATTTTACTAACAACATACCATTGAAAGATTTGGGGTGGGATGTTTTTTTTTATTTTAAGAATGATAAAAATCATCAAAATTGAGAGAAAAAAACTATTATATTACCCTCCACTTCTTCTAAACCTGTATGAGATTTTTTCTTCTCAACTCAAAATAGGAGATATATAAACGGTTGATGGTCACACAATAAGCACAAAAGAAAAAAGTGCTTCTTGAGCAGCATATCAGCATATTATGATAATATCAGTTTAGGACCATTCAGTTTTGCCACCATGGGATGTAACAAACTACAATATTAAAACTATTATAAAAGATTAAATCAATTAGTCAACTAATATAAATAATTAACTGATTTATATTACTTAATTCAATTCCAACCACAAGCCTTTGAATAGTGTTGTTTTTATAAATTAATAAATTTGTTATTGAGACAGCTTTAGTATACGTAGCTAGTCAATTATGATGGGAATAATCTTGATTAGCAAGACTGATTTGTTTTTGAAAACCTTTGTTACAACATTATTCTCCCTGGCCACTGATGTTAGTATTTCCTGGTTTGAGACCAGCAGATTTGAAAGGCAAAGCCAAATTTTGTAGCCTGATGGGATTGCTAGAGGATAGTGGGCCAGATTGGGTTCTGGCTCTTGCTCCAACTCAAAAATTGGCTTCATGTTTGTGGGAAAAGGGGACATGGAATCCCAGAATTTGGAGCCCCTGGTTAAAAGAGAGTTTTTAGGCTTCTCTTCTAAACTGTATGACCCAAGGTGCTAAATATGGTGAATGGTGTTGATGTGGGATGTTGTTTCACAGTGCTGTTAAGCACAAAGTTACCGTTTCAACACTTGTATTTTAAGCATTCTTCTCTCCACCACAGGAACGTTCCGCTGTACATTCTGTCAAACAGAAGTAGAAGAGGATGAATCGGCAGTGCCAAAGAAAGATGCCCGTACTTTGGTGGCACGGTTCAATGAGCAAATTGAGCCCATCTATGTATTGCTACGAGAAACAGAAAACATCAACTTGTCCCATGATTTACTGGAGCCCGAACCATCAGAAATCCCAGCTCTTAAACAAAGGTCAGTGAATCTGATACACTGTACACTCAGGTGTTTCTTTATCCCAAAATTGACCAGTTATTTTGAACCAATTAAGGAGATTTTATTGTCAATCAGCTTTAGCACATACCAACTTTAAATGTCATAAAGGATGTACAATTAAAATAGCTTATGTTATGTCAGCATAAGTCTTTATTTATCTAATTCTGCCTTTTTTCACAGTCGGGAGCGGGCTGCACAAGCTGCAGCAGGAGCCGGCGCAGGGGGACCTGCTAGAGAAGTATGGAAAAAGGGCACGTCGTATGACCTCTACACGCAGAATGTGGTCATCAACATGGAAGACCAGGAGCCTCAGCCTGGCCAGAATGCTGAGGGCAAAGCCCCCAAAGAGAGGCCCGTATGGCTGACGGAAAGTACAGTGCAAGGGGCGTACAACGAGACAGAAGCTCTGAAGAACCGTGAGTCATATCCTCTGTATTGTATCATGGTAAAAGTAGTATTTGTGGAAGAACATTAATGCAGTTTCTTTTTTTTTATGCTGTTTCTTTTTAGTTTTGCATATACTCCTCATAGATCTCAATATAGTCAAACTATAAATTAGGATGAGGGTTTAGATTTGCTGAAAGACATATTGTTAATCATTTTTCCTAAAACTCAAAAAGCAGTTAGCAAAATGTCTAAGATGATCTGAAGGTTCTTCCAAGTAGGGATTTTTGTTGAATGGGAATGTTTTTTTTTTTCCTGTTCATACCTTACCACTGTTCTGCTTGTAGCTTGTGGAAAGTGAAGGTCTATTGGATTGTCAGTCTCTCTCCCATAAGTTTCTGTTTTGCTTTGATGCCATAGGCTGTTTTTTCCCCATATATAGTTCATCAGACCTTGCCTTGACAGACAAAATGATTGTGCTTTACCACACTGCCACATACACTCGAGAAAAATTAAGAATATCCAACTTTGCTTGTGATTACCTTTTGTTGCTCAATCAGTACCTAAAAACATAAAATATGTTTTGAGTTGCTTTTATTTTAAATTTAGATATTTATATTTTTATTATTTATTTCTTCTGTGAACACATCCTTATGTTCCTCCTACATTAAGCAATTTTAAACTTGTACTTCAGGAATGCGGGCTTCTGCTTCCAATCTCTGAAAAAAAAAGAAAAAAAGTGCTCAATAAAAGTAGTCAATTTGCCTTAGAATTTTGTTAGATTCTAAGCCTAAAGTCATTAAAATAATCTTTGTCCTTGTTTACACCTTGTATTAAAATACATTTTGTTGTACATCCAGACACAACTGGACAATGTTAATATAGATGCAATCGGAGTCTAAAGTGTTGAGCTTTTAAATATTAAGAACGTTGAAAGTTGAAAATGCATTGGACTGGTTTCTTTTTGTAGTTTAGATGCTTGTGGATTAAAAGGTGAAAAAAGGTAAACAGCTCGATGTTCTCTTACCAGTCCAGATTGTAACAAACACCCACAGTTTGGTGCAGTTTTGTGGCTATCAGAGCAAAAACAAAAGCTGTTGCTCTTCATGTTGTTTTCTGTGGTTTTATTTTTGCATTAAAATGTAATTTGCAATAGCTTATTTTACTAATTTACATAAAAAAAAAAAAAAATCTCCACAGTTTTACAAGCCTATTTATTTTCCTATATATTGTCCCTAGGATGGAAAGTTCAGTTTTTACCTTATTTGAAAGGGTCATGAATAATAATGAGCAATATTGTGATGCAAAAATGTGCATTAAACAATAGTTCAGCTGTTTACATGTCTGTTGCCTCATTACAAATGTTTCTGGCAAATTACACAATATATACACGTTAAACTAACAAAAGCCTTGTTTAAACAGACCCTATGGCCTTTAGGGGTGGCACTGAATTAACTTATACTGTCTTTTCCAAAGTTTGCCCTGCATGGCTGTCTGCTGCTTACTGTTCTTAAAAACCTGCCCATTTGTCAAAATAAGAGTCCCACATACGTAATAAACTGTTATACTTAGAAAATAAGGGGTGATAAATGATAATTGCAAAATAATGGTCCCGTGTGAAACGACAAATGAACAAAGCAAATGTAACGTAATTGATTCTTGTGTTCGTCATCAGTAATAGGTCTGAATGTTTTGAGAATTTGGAAGAATTTGAGGTTTACTTGGAGGGAAGAGAAGACTGTCTTTAGAAAAGCTCTATAATGATGGCCTATTTCTTACCCAAAGCTATCTCAGGGCGTCAGAAAGGAATTGGATTTAGAAAGTGTAGCAAAAGTTGGAATTCTTCAAACAAGAATGCATCTGAATTTGCCTTATTATTATAATTTTTCAACCAATTCTTTCTCACACCAGCTGGCGAGGACTCTGTAGTAACCCAGGAGGGAATTACTGGAAGAGGAGCCGCGCAGGATGAGAATGAGGAGGTGATGCTGGCTCTCCTTATTCATGAGAAGAGGAGTGGAGCTGGTCCAGGAGGTTCTGCCGTCTCCAGACCAACTGTTCCAGCCGCAAACGCCAGCGACTCTGACAGCGACACCAGCGAGTCGGACGAGGACTCTCCACCGCAGGCTCCAGCCCACACGCTGCACAACGCTACAGCCATGCGGCCAGGAAAACAAGACGAGGAGGACATGGATGATGATGATGATGAGTTTGAAGAGGTCGGAGATGACCCTGTGGTTATGGTAGGAGGAAGACCCTTCTCTTACAGGGAAGTGAGCCAGAGACCCGAGCTGGTGGAACAGATGAGCGCTCAGGAGAAAGAGGCGTACATTGAGATGGGCCAAAACCTCTTCCAGGACATGTACTTCTGAGTTCATCATGCTGGTTAGCTTCTCCTTCATTCTTTCTGTATCTCACTTTTGTCCATTTTTTTCACAGGACACAGATCAATCTGTTTGCTTTGCACACTTTATATCAAACGGTGTTGTGCAGTGTGCCAGAGTTGAGAAATGTAGTGTTTAACTCTTGTTCTTTCTCACTACCCTGCCATATTCACATACAAAACTACTCCGGTGCCAATGATACCACAGTATCACGGTTGTAAACAAGAGTATCATACATTGGCAAACATGCTAGCTTTCCAGTTTGTTTGCTGTTTCGTCACATTCAGAGACTATCAATTGTTTAACAGTGTTGCCACAGTAACCTCTGGGATGGTTTAACTCCTTTAAACCAGGGATTTTCTTACTTTTGAATGACAGAAAGTGACAGTGACAAAACAAAGTGACAGTTGATTTAGCTCAACGCTACCTACGCAGGCATTTCCTCATCTTCTTGCTTTCACATTATTTTCAATGGCTCTTTTTCCTCAACAGTATTTAGCAAGACTTGCGGTTTGAAAGGAAAGACAAACGATCTTCATGCGGGTGGCTTCCTTAACGTAATATTGATTGAGATTTAATGAGAGATGTTTGTTTAGAGCAGGATTGCTTTCAAAGCAGAAATGAGCACTTTCTTCTCTGATCTCTGCCTCAGTGGACATTATTCACTTCAATTTGTTTGTCCTTAAGTGGAAAAAAGGTTGTTTTTTTTCAGTTTGTTAGACCTTTTACTGTAATAAAAAGCTGAGTGTGAAAACTAACAGTATATTCATAAATATGTTTATGCAGCAACCTCAGTGAACGATGAATAGTAGATTCATAAACTGTTATTTCACACAAATGTATTCACAGAATGGTATATGTTGTCTAGGAAGAAAAGCAGGATGATTTTGCAGTGACTGTTTCCAAAAAAATGTTTGAATTGACCTCTTATGGTGTGATCGTGTAATTGAATTGGGAACAGAGTCTCTGGGGATGTGCTTTGGTGCAGCTGCGGATGAGATGATGCTTGGATGAGACGATGCGGGAGATCAAATCTGTGGTGCGTTGACGTGCAGCCAAAGAGAAAAGCGGCAGTGCTGCTGTCACTTCACATTACAGGTGCAGCACTGTGGAGTTCAGTTAGTAAGGGTATCTGCAGCACAGAGCAGTGGGTAGCTTTACATGTAGGGGGCGTGTTTAAACATTTGAGGCCATGTGTTTTACAATGTATTTTGAATGGCTCCTATCATGCAAAATCAACCTTTGGAAGCTGTTTGGACTTGTGTGTAGTATAGTGTTTACACAGCCATATTAGAGTGGTTTGAACATCTTTTTTTTTTTCTTTTTTTCTTTTTTTTTTTGTATTGTATTGTTAAATCAGTATCCAAATCCCAGCGATTTTTATTTTTTATAATTTTTTTTATATAGGTTAACCGCACTGTGACGTAGCAGTGTGGTTTACCCCACCTGCCGAATTGTATTGAAATGTAATTAAAACAGTTAAATATTGTCATGTCTTAGTATTAACATGTGTTATCATGTCCCCAAGATAGGATTTGCAAAGAAACTGGGATTAAAAGATCTGTTCTATACCTATAAACAAGGACGCTTCAATCATACAACAGCAAGTACCAATTTGTGGACATGTTTTATTTGTACAGTAACGTAATGAATCTCCATACAGCAGCATACATTTACTATGTCACATTTGCTGTGAGTAGATGAGAAAGAAAGAAAGAAAAAAAAAAGCGTAAAAGTGTGCGTGCATGCACAGTGAACTTTAAGACATTTGTGTGTGGCTCATTCATCATTGTAGAAAGGCTGAATGAACTCCACAACAACTGCATCAAATAACAATTTGGAAACTTCCTGGTTCAGTCTTACTTTGGTATTTTTGGATCAGAAACTTGATCTCTGCTTCATCCAAGTCGCTGTATGTCTCTGTCATTGTGATGTGTTTATCTCACACAGAAGAAGTAGACATGTTGGTACAGTGACCAGTGGGAACCATCATTTGCATTTAAAATTGACATTTTCAGCACGGTGTAATAAATGATCTGATAGGTATTTTGAGCTAACACTTTACAGACACATTCTGGAGACACCAAAGACTTATTTTACAAATAGGAGCCCTTTAATGCTTAAAGGTGCTGTTATGTAATTTTTTGACTCTTTTACACTGTTAACAATTTCCTGTAGAATCTACAGTAGCTTACTGGCAGCAGTTCGGTAGCAACCTAATGTAAATCAATTACAGCAAAAATACTATACTGTATTTACATTTACAGTACAATTTATCTTGCTGTATATGTATTTTATACTTGCTATATACATGTATCTTTACTGTAAAATATACAGTAATTTTTACAATGCAACTTTATACAGTACCATACTGTATTATTGTCCTACAGTGAAATACAGTTCATGTTACCGTTTAATACTGTGTAATTTACAAAAAATGATTAACCGTGTAGAGCATAAAATATGATGTGTTTGCAGTTTTTTAATAAACACGCTGAGTTAACATAATTGTTTATCTAAAAAAAATAATAATGAAAATGTGTAATGTGTCTGAATGTCTGTCTTTGTTTTGGTATGTGTAACTTCGCCCGCTGCCAGTTAACCCAATTATATTTCAGCATCTTGGTTTGCCTTGGCAGAAAACAGCATGTTTCATTTTAGTTTTGAAGGCTCTCTTGATGTTTGTGGGCCAAGCACAGCCGAAAATTGGGACCTCAGGAGGACCATACCAGCCTTGAAATGAGAGACAGATTCATGAGGTGTTTCTCAAAATTTGCTTACATTACAAATATTGCAAATGTATATAGCTGATAAGCTTACAGTTTAAGGCTCGATTGTTGGGTACGCTCGTTCCTCTTTGTCATGTTTAATGAAAACAAGATTTTTTTTTCCCCTCCAACCAACAATGTTTATTTCCAAAATTCCAGAAGAAGAAAAAAAAGACTTAGGACATCATTTTTGGACCCCAGATTCAAGATACCTAAATGTTCCACAATTCCTAAATGTCAAATCAGAGATGTTTACTGTGTATGCTAACTTTTTACAAGGAGACATTTTTTCAGCTGATTTCAGTTACCATGCCTAAACCTCTGTTTAACATATAAATGAATGTCAAATGAAAAGGCTTTTATTGGATTTTACATATTTATGAAACTTGTAAAATGTTAGCTGACCTTGTTGTTGTAAATTACTGTTTCTGTGTTCAGCCAGACTGGGTTGATCGGCCTCGATCCATTTATTAGCTAGATTCAGCCTCATACCTATTTTACTTCTTTTTTTTTTATTGCCTCCGCTGTAAATGAAAACCATTTCTCAGATGGAAAATTCCGAGGACTCTTGATTATTTCAGCGTTTGTGAGGTCAAGGTGTTCTGTGCTGTTTGTTAATGTGTTTATGTCTAGCGCATCTTCAGCATCTCGCAAACTTGCCTTTTCCTTCTGATGTTTTTGTTAGGAATCTATTACAGAGGCACTTAGTTTTTGCAGTTTTACCCATACAAATTACTAATTACTAATAATTTTCAAAAATGTTTAATGTTTATCAGGTTTCGTCTATAGAAGATATCATCAGCCAATAGAAACCCATTCAGCTTCATAATGACATAAAGGTAAGTAAGTTTGCTAAATATTGCTAAGTTCAATGGAAAAGCTTAAATAAAAAGTAACTATACATACAATAGAATGGACACTAAAAGTAGTAAACCGATGCATGTCATAAAATGGCAGAGGTATAGTAGTTAAAAAAAAATATAGTATAAACGGTTTACCCTTTGGAGTGACCGCTTTGAAGGGACATATGGTATAGGGGTCAACAAAGCTATTTTTTGGAACTCTTTTCTGAGTAATTTTAATGAGACTATCAAGAACGTGTGGACTTGTTGCATTTGTTTCCCCACTGGTTGACACCCAAAAACCATGCTGGGATTGACGAGTACATTGTGCAGGCTGCGTCTTCTTTATGTATGGTTGTATGTTTGCGTGAATTAAATTTTTTTTTATTTATTTCAGAATTATTTTACTTATAACTCATAAATATTGGGTAACACTTAACAATAAGGTTGTATTAGTTCATGTTAGTTAATGCATTAACTAACATGAACAAACAATGAACGATACATTTATCACAGTATTTGTTCATGTTATTTATTCATTTTCATTTCGGCTTAGTCCCTTTATTAATCTGGGGTCGCCACAGCAGAATGAACCGCCACTTTCTCCAGCATATGTTTTATGCAGCGGATGCCCCTCCAGCCGCAATCCATCACTGGGAAACATCCATACACACCCATTCACACACATACACTACGGACAATTTAGCTTGCCCGATTCACCTATACCGCATGTCTTTGGACTTGTGGTGGAAACCGGAGGACCCGGAGGAAACCCATGCAAACACGGAGAGAACATGCAAACTCCACACAGAAATGCAAACTGACCCAGCAGAGGCTCGAACCAGCAACCTTCTTGCTGTGAGGCGATTGTGCTACCCACTGCGTCACCGCATCGCCCCTAGTTAACATTTAGTCCATGAACTAACAATGAACAACTGTTTTTTTTTTTTCATGTTAACTCACAGCATGCATTAATGTTAGCAAGCGTGAATTTGGATGGTAATAATGTAGTAAAAATGTATTATTAAATGCTGTACAAGTATTGTTTAGAATTAGTTTGTGTTGGTAAATACATTAACTAATGAAACATTTTTGTAAAGTGTGATCAAATATTGGAGTAACCTATAGAAAAATACTATACATTTATAGGTAAAGTCAAACCCCCAACCTCTAGTTGTCATTCTGTGACACCAAACAAAATCCCTGATCAAAGGATCATGGTTGCCTGAAGTGTCTATCAGTTGTACCCTTCAAATTCCTTCATTCTGAAGGGCCCTTCGAAGTGTCCAGTTTTGAACACTTCAGTTTGAAACGACACTTCAATATGGCGGCCATTATTGTTTTCACTCTTAAGTGCACTTCAGAAGGCAATATATCCCACATGAAATGCACCGTATTTCTCACATTTGTACATTCTGGAACATACTTTTTTAACAGCCAAGGTACGTTTCAAAGTTTATTTAAAATTTCATAGTACTTACTAAGTATGTGATTTCAGATGCACGCTTAGGACTGCATTGACTGGTCTAACATGAAACACCCAAAAATTATGGTTTCCTCAAACGCAAGTGATTCTAAACTTTTATGATTTTCTTTCTTCTGTTGAAAACAAGAAAAGATATTCTGAACAATGTGGAAAACCAGCAGCCATCAACATCCAAAATACTATGCAAGTCAATGACTGCTACTTTCCAACAATCTTCAAAATATCTTCTGTCATGACCACTCTCGGGATTTAGTATGGTAATGAATATGTACATGGAAATATTGATATGTTTGGTCTTGGGGGTAAAGATCTGCTACGCTGCTGCTGCTGTTAAAAAAAGACCAATCCTAGATCTGTGCAAACTGAACCGTTATTTACACAATGCCGTTCAGAATGCTCACGCAGAAATGCATAATTCAATGCGTCCGACCTCGCGATTGGTTTGCAGCTATAGACCTGAAGGATGCATATTTTCATGTCTCCATTCTTCCACGCCACCGTCCTTTTCTCAGATTTGCATTCGAAGGTCGAGCATGACAATACAAAGACCTCCCCTTCGGGCTCTCCCTGTCTCCGCAGGTTTTCACGAAGCTCGCAGAGGGTGCCCTAGCACCTTTATGGCTTGCGGGCATACGCATACTCCATTATCTCGATGATTGGCCCATTCTGGCTGCATCCTATTAATTGATTATGCACAGGGACAGGGTGCTTCGACCAGTTGGGGCTTCGGGTCAACCGAGAGAAGAGCAAGCTCTGCCCAATGCAGAGAATCTCAGAGGAGTGCGCCAGGCTGGTGCTTTCCTGTCTGAGTCTATTCGACAGGAAAACAGTGGTCCCACTGAAAACAGTTCAGAGGCTCCTGGGGCATATGGCATCTGCAGCCGCTGTCACGCCGCTCTGATTGTTCCATATGAGACCACTTCAGCACTAGCTTCACAATCGGGTCCCCAGAAGGGCATGGCGCGCGGGCACACACCGAGTGTACATCACTCCGCTGTGTCAACGCACCTTCAGGGATTGGACGGATCTTGCTTTCCTATGGGCCGGTGTGTGAACAAGTATCCAGGCATGTTATTGTATCGACAGATGGGCTGGGGGGCCGTGTGCTACGAGCATGCAGCCGCGGGTTCGTGGACCGGACCTCGGCTACATTGGCACATCAACTGCCTAGAGCTGATGGCAGTGTTTCTTGCTCTTCAACGCTTTTTACCGGTTCTACAGCAGAAACACCTGCTAGTCAGGACGGATAGCATGGCAATGGTGGCATATATCAACCGAATGGGCGGTATACGGTCCCGTCGCATGTCTCAGCTCGCTCGCCGTCTGCTTCTCTAGCGTCACATGCAGTTAAAATCGCTGCATGCCATTCACATCCTGGGTGAGCTCAACCGTGCTGCCGATGTGCTCTCACAGCAGCTAGCGTCACAAGGGGAATAGAGACTCCACCTCGGCTCGGTCCAGGTAATATGGGAGCTCTTCAGGGAAGCCCATGTAGACCTGTTTGCTTATCCTGAAAACGCCTATTGCCAGTTGTTTTACTCCTCGATCGAGGCCCCCCTCGGCATGGATGCGCTGGCGCACAGCTGGCCACTGTTTATGCGCAAATATGCGTTTGCCCCAGTGAGCATAATTGCACAGACTCTGTCCAAAGTCAGGGAGGACTTGGAGCAGTTTTTGCTTGTTGCGCCTCTTTGGCCCAACCGGACCTGGGTTTCTGAACTCGCACTTCTTGCAATGGCTCCTCCCTGGGGCATTTCCCTGAGACAGGATCTCCTCTGTCAGGGACAGGGCACCCTCTGGCACCCGTGCCCAGATCTCTGGAACCTCCACGTGTGGTTTATAGACGGAGCGCGGAAGACTTGGGCGACTTACCGGCTTCGGTGGTTAACACCATCACTCAGGCTAGAGCACCCTCTATGCCCTGAAGTGGAGTCTATTCGCTGAGTGATGCGCTTCTTGCCTAGAAGACCCCTAGAACTTGCCAGATTAGCATTGTTATTCTTACTTCAGGATACTTTGGAGTGTAGGCTGTCACTTCGGAGGGGGCAGACACAGCCCATTCACTGCTTTGTCCCGTTCTCGCTTTGCGCCTTTACATGGAACGAACGCAAAGATCTTGTGAGCAGCTCTTTATCTGTTACGGTGGTCGGCAGAAGGAAAGTGCTGCATCAAAACGGAGGTTGGCCCACTGGATAGTTGATGCCATTTCCCCCGAACGTGAGAGCACACTCTACTAGAAGTTCCCGAGATTTTACAATCTTCGAGTGGAGCCTGTTTCCTCCCGATTATTGGGTAACCCCGGTCAATCGGTAGGAAATTAAGCTTCCTAACCCAGAGATACGTTAGCCTTTTTATTCTACTAGTAAGTTTCCTGCTCTGCGAACCCTAGAGAATTCCTCCGAGGCCCCCAACACCCGACTCAGCGGAGGAGTCAAGTGCCTGGCTCAGTGTAATGCCTGGTATGCCCACTCTTGCTATGCGTCTTCCGTAGTCTGTTTCAGACGCACGTTGTAGTTCCCATGAAGGGGAATGTCCTGGTTGCGTACGTAACCCACATTTCCCGAATAGGGAACGGAGACTTGCGTCTTCACTGCCACAGCAGCTGAGTCTCCAGCTGTTGGCTGAGTGTTTGGTCTTCAGCTGGAAAAAATTTGATGCTCGCTCTGCATACGCCACTGATATATCTCACTAATGACTAATCACTGGCACCTGCAGAGCCGGGCTCTGCTAACTCATTGGCATTCATCGACCTTTTTCTTTCTCTTCAGAGTGATTGGTCATCTAGCAATCTTCCGTAGTATGTTCCAGACGCATTTCTCCGTTCCCTATTTGGGGAACGTGGGTTACGTACATAACCAGGAAGTTTTTGCACCAAAATATTTGCCTTGAGCACCCTTTTTTTTCATGATCCTTTGATTGCACACTGTGGGATTTTAAATGTTCATTCAAATCTTAGAGATACATCTATATCACTTTGCATGAAGTCAGTTAAAAATGTACCCACCATTCACTGTGGAGAATCATTAGCGGTTTGGTAAGCAGTTTTTTGTAGGTCAATATTTATTATTGGTTGCTTCACAAATTAGCCAAGTTTTTATCACTCTTCTCTCCTTTGCATCACATTTCAATGAAGAACACACAAAGGAGAGATGAATTCGTGAAGGTTATTTTTGGATCCAATGGCCTTCTCTATTTAATTAGAAAAGCGCACACACTGTCATCTGTCAGTCATTTAAAAGCCATTAAGCGTCTCCTGCGGCTGCTTCTGCTGTGGCCAATCTCAACATGTTGCTCTTTCACTCACGGCCACTCTGCCATTAGTTATGCTGTATTGTTTACCTCCCTGTCTGTTTACCTTCAAACACACTAATTAATGTTTCTAACATGGAAAGCTGTAGGTGAGCTGGATAACAATTGATGGGTGTTAAGGCCTGCATTACAGTAGTTGAAATAATTATATCCCAACATGTTTGAAATATTAATGTCCGTCATATTTACATTAACAGACAATAAGGCATCATATGCACTGTGGGGTATGGCAATCACTCAACACAAAAGTATAAATCAGGCTTAAACGATGACAAAATTTTCAGTTTGGGGTGGACTGTCATTTTAAAGCATGTGAGGGTGTTTAGAATGAAATTCTTATTCACTATTAACAGGATGTTTATTAGTTTATGGCACTTTTGACAGTTGTCTAAATTGTGTGTTATTGTTTTCTCCTAAGAGTCAACGCCTTTTAGAGTGTCACAACATGTCAGTCTCTCTTGTGTGAGTGTGCACGTGTGCATGCAGACACTCTTAAGGTCTCTCCTCTTTGAATTGAACTCTGTCTGAAATAGATGCCTGGTTTTGAGGTGTTCACTGGCCCCCCACAAACTGTATTACTGCAATAGATAACAAAACATGAAAACATTTTAATAAGAAAGCCCAAATTCAATTTTCAAGGCAAACATTTAACCAAATAAAGGTTATGTTTTCAATTATTAAATGGTGACTCCAAAATGTATAATTTTTGGTTAAGAAACTTTAGTGAATCGTGATCAAAGTTAAAGGGATAGTTCACCCCCAAAAATGAAAATTCATAATTTACTCTTCCTCCACCGAGTTGAAGAATGTTGGAAACCAGTAAATATTGACATTGATAATGTTTTTTTTTATAATTTTTTTTATCTACTATGGATGTCAGTGGCTGCTGGTTTTCAACATTCTTCAAAATATCTTCTTTTGTTTTTCAACAGAAAAATGAAACTCACAAAGATTTGGATCCACTTAAGAGTGAGTAAGTAGGTTTTTGGATGAACTATCCCTTTAAAACAAATCACACACTACAAAATAAAAATCATTGCATTATTTACTAAACCTCAAGCCATTGTTTATTACTTTCTTATTTCTGAAATGTTTTAAATAATATTCTGGATCTTCGCAACTATGTGATTTCATTGAATGGAATTTTTAAAAGTCCAAAAAGCACATCCATCCATCAAAAATATAATTAGTACAACTCAAGTGACTTAATGAATGCCTTCTAAAGTGAACCAGTGTCTTTTTGTAAGAATAATATTGCAAACTATAAGAATTCTGAACTATTATGACTGGCTTCTTGCAAATGCCATGTTCATGAGAGTCGAGTTATGACTCTAGTTAAGCAAGTGGGGGGTTTTTTTCTTCAAAGAATTTGGGCACCAAATCTAGAAAAGCATGGTTATTATGTAATTTAACTCCAATTGTGCTTGTCTGAAAGGCATATAAATTACACCTATATGGTTTGAGGTGAAGTCACACTGCCTATAATTTTCATTTTTGGGTAAACTATTCCTTTAATGAGGTAAACTTTGGAGATTTGGTTGAACAGACTTTCAACGGGGAGACAAAAACCCCTCAGCTTTCACTAAAGATTAAAAGAGTAAACATTTCATGAGCTTGGAACATGACAGTGAGTAACGGAATACAAAAATGTTTTTGAGTGTGTGTGTGTGGTGTGGTGTGCTAACCCTCTAACTAGCTGGAAAACAAAATAGCAAAAATGGTTATTAATGTAAAAATATTCATAAATGTTAGGTAACTTTTAGGACAGACTGAGTTGCATTTATATTCTAGTATTTGGCAGAACATCTAAAGCAACTCGCATTACTTTTTTTTTTTTTTTTATGATTAAATTGACAATCATCCTGCAGGTTAGAGGCGAGATTTGCAATTATTTTCATGTACAAAATGTTTCCTCCTCTCTCCGTTTATTATTGAGACGTAAGCTTTTTAGTACATTGACTTCCATAAAATTAACTCTGAGCTAAACCTAAATTTGCATGAGCTTTAAGTTCTACAAGTGCTCATGAACAACCTGCTGCAGGGGCAGGTTTTACTTCAGGTTTCAGATTTACTTCATGTCTTACTCCAGTTAATTTCAACCTGATTTTCTGGAACAATAACTCGGAGCTGTGATGTCATTGTGTGGCCTCGTGGGAGCTGTATTCTGCTCTGGGGGAAGTGTTTTTCTATCATACGCATGCAGTTCCTGCTATTGGAACCTGATGAGGGAACAAAACACCCTTTAACAGGAAACTATTAGGCTTGTTAACCATTTCCTCTGTACAAAACACAATACTGTAATCTACATAAAAACACGTTGATCAATGGAAAGATACGTTTAAGTAACCATTTTTAGCTTTCTGCATTTTGGCCACATATTAAAACCATACTATAGTAAAGTACTTGAATTAATCTGTTGTGGCATTCTATAGTTGCTGTGGTAATACACCATTACCCAAAACTGTACTAGTTCTACAACTAGGTACATTACAATACACCACAGTTTACTGTAATTAAATCTACAGAATTTATTAAAGTTTATCAGTTTAGGATAGTTAATACTACAGTATAATATAGCATAGTGTTGTAAATACTAGTATAATACACTTTACTATAGTATGGTTAAAAAAAAAACACTATAGAATTTACTCTAAATTACTATAGTATTTGATTCCTGTGGGTTTACACAGCAATCTGAAAGCACAAAGTTTAGGAAACAGGTTTAGAAGTGTAGTTTTTAAAAACAATACTCTTAACATCTATGTGTAAACTACAATAATGAACATTTCTGAAAATATAATTTAAATTTTTATTAAATTTTCAATTTATTAGTATGAGTTATTGCCTATCAACCAAAACAATGATGGCAGACTACAGGACTGTATGTGCACACATGTAATGTTTCTTTGAAAAGTGACATCTGGCCTGGAATAAATACAACATTTTAGTGTTTTATGTTTTTGTGAATCAGCCTGGCCCTAAACGCAATCATCAAATTAGTATGCTAGCATGCTAGTCCAAACATGGCCATTTAGATTAGAAACACCGGCTGCAATCTGTTCACCTTTTCGTGCTAACCATGTGATACCCGAGATGCTGACAGCATTTTAGCTAAAGTCCAAATTACCTCAAATTTTCGACGCTGTAAATATTATGGCCACAAAATCCAAATTGGGCTACTGTCCAATCTATTTCTACCAGCAAAGAAGCTATCAGTCCGCAAAAGGTCTCATTTCATATTTTCTCTGTTTGGATCTAATCTGCGTGCCCTCATTAAGGTCTAATTGATGTCAGTGTGCAATTATGTGAGTCAGTGGAACGGTGCTCATGTCGAGAGGAAGCGCTAGACTCGTGCTTTTGATGTCAAAGCCGATCTCGCCACCAAATCTCTCTGAAAGCAGCAGCTGCCCACAGCTGAGCGATACTAATTGTTTTGATACCTCCTGTCAGAATCTTACTTGCTGTGTCTGAAAGATAGAAAGAGGAAAAGAGAAGGATATTTGAGACAGAAAGAACTGAGTTCTCTTTCACTTTGATATTATGAAAGTATTCATGAGTGCTGCAGGTTCCATTACATAGGCTTACACTGTCAAGAAAAAGTTTAAGCAGCTTAAACTTGTTATTATTTAGTAACTAGTTCAGTTACTATTTTTTTATGTTCGCTAAATTTCTCTCTTCAATATATTACTTCAATTATATGTTTTAAGTCGGCCCAAACTTGAGTTCAAATGTAAAAAAAATTTTTTTTACAAGATGTAAAATAAGTTTCTGATGCCACTAGACTGCGTATGTGAAGTTTCAGCTCAAAATACCACACAAACAATGTTTTAAACCTCTTTGAAACTGCCCCTTTCATAGGCTTTGATCCAAATTGTGCTGTTTTGGTGACTGTTGCTTTAAATTCAAATGAGACTGTGCTCCCAGCCCTCTTCAAAAGAGTGTGGAGCTATAAACACCTATGTATCAAAATAGTGGCAGATTCTAAATGGAGAATGGCTGCTTCTCACTCGGAGTTGTTTATGCTTATGGGTGAGAGATCACTAATGGGTGGGACTTTCCCCCCTGATGACGTATACAAAGGGTAAATTAAAGTGTCTCTGCAGACTGTTTATATGAAGTGTGATTATAAAAAAAAAAAAA
>CAIGQW010053321.1:13330160-13342755 GCA_903798125.1 Danio choprae
AAATATATATATATAGAAATATATATATATATATATAGAAATATATATATATATATAGAAATATATATATATATATAGAAATGTGAATTTTCTGAATGTTATGAATCATATTTTAAATATTTTGGACCTCAGTTTTGTATTTTAACACATTTTCATATCTTGTGACTTTTCTTTCCTCCACTTTGTTTTGTCCTTTACTCCTTTCTTTACCAGAGGCAGAAAAAAACTACAAATAAATCCTCATCCAAAAATGGTGCAGGCATGTAGGCGTTTAGATCGATAGTACAGACAAACAATGTAGTTGACCTGATCTGAGGTCAACTAGTGGTAAACGAAAAAGGTTTGCAACACAAAATGTGTTATTGTTCTGAAGGATAAAACTGTAGAGTCTTAAATTATTCCGTTTCTTTTGATGAACTCATATAGTTTCTACCTTAAAATGTCACAGTGTGAGGATGAAATGTTGCGTTAGTGCTTCTAGTAGTACAGGTAGGTGTGTATATTTTGTTTGGTAACACTTTAAATCAAGGAACATGTGTTTATAGTTGTGTATAATAATACACATTGTTACTGGCTGTTTATTTGTATATTATTATTATTGCTGCATATTCGGCATAGACATATTCTAGATCCCTCAGCCCTACCACATAACTGTTAATAAGCAGTAATTAAGAGTTTCTTTAGGGAAAACTCTTTAGTGAACAGGTTCTCTAATCTTAAAGGGTTAGTTCACACAAAAATGAAAATTATGTTATTACCCTCATGTCATTTTAAACCCCTAAGACCTCAGAACACAAATTAACATATTTTAGGTGAAATCTGAGAGCTCCCTCATCCTCCATTGACAAAAAGGTTCCCAACTTGTTCCAAGTCCAGAAAAAAACCCATCCTCAAATTAATAACATAATTAACATTTTTTGGGTGACATAAACATTCACATAAGTAATACTCAACATAGTTCAATGACATAATTAAATAATTTGGTGCTCTTTCAACAAATATTGTCAAACACCACAGCAAACGTGTGATTGTAGCTCTTAATCTCTTTTAAGGAACAAAGTGACCTGTTAGCCATTTTACCTTAGCAGTGAATAGGTGTTGGTTCAAAAAGGTGACAACACAACACAACATCCCCATATTGGATGTTGGATATATTTATAATCATTCACAAGTTTGTGCACGGCTGCATGCAGGAGTGTGTCAGTTACGGCTCATTTGATCTAGCATTTGGCCCGCTTAACATCAGACACCGAGATAAAGTGGTGCGGAAAGATTACATTTACTTAAATGAATTACAGCATTTATTTGAATTAATGAGAGAGAGAGAGGCAGAGAGAGAATAATGATTAAACTGATGGAACTAGGCCTAGCTGTGCATTCAACTATTAGATTGCACACCTTCTAGCCAATCAATGTCTTTAGACAAGCCACGGTATGAATCTACATGTACAAACTGCCTGTGTCTCTATTGCTCACATATACACACACACTTTCACCATGTTAATGCCAGATTGTAAAACATTTTCTTGTGTTATACCACAATTTGTGACCACAGAATTAGATGACATTAGAAGGAGCTGACCTAATCCCGAACCTACACAGTACAGCCCACATTGGGTCACAAAATATGACATAACTGGATCCATAAATGATCTGGTAACATAAGAGAACCTGCACAGTAGAGCAACTCAATGGAGAACAAAAATAGTGGGTGTTTATAATAATTAACATGAATAATTTGAATAGTTTAATCAGCAGAAGTTTTCACTCCACCACCTGTCTGACAATTTATGACAGTTCTGACCACTGGTGTTAGAAAAGATGGATGTCTTGAGTTTCTAGTTGTTTTGTTTTCTCCAAAAATACAACTAAACAGTTATAAGTAACATTATTAATTAAAATCAAGATCTTGAGATAAGGGCCTCACGGTGGCACAGTGGATAGCATGTTCGCCTCACAGCAAGAAGGTCGCTGGTTCGAGCCTCGGCTGGGTCAGTTGGTATTTCTGTGTGGAGTTTGCATGTTCTCCCCGTGTTTGTGTGGGTTTCCTCCGGGTGCTCCGGTTTCCCCCACAAGTCCAAAGACATGCAGTACAGGTGAATTGGGTAAGCTAAATTGTCTGTAGTGTATGAGTGTGAATGGGTGTGTATGGATGTTTCCCAGAGATGGGTTGCAGCTGGAAGGGCATCCGCTGCGTAAAACATATGCTGGATAAGTTGACGGTTCATTCCGCTGTGGCGACCCCAGATTAATAAAGGGACTAAGCCGAAATGAAAAATAATGAATGAATCTTGAGATAAAAATGCATCAAATGCTGATTTAAGCTTAAATTAGTTGTCACTTGGCGGCATGGCGGCTCAATGGTTAGCACTGTCGCCTTACAGCAAGAAGGTTGCTGGTTTGAGTACCGGCTGGGCTAGTGGTTCATTTCACTGTGGCAACCCCTGATAAATAAGGGACTAAGCCAAAGGAAAATGAATAGATGTCACTTTACATGATGTGTCTCATGTGCAGACATATCCAAATAAATAGAAAATGTATGATTATCACCCTGGATCAATATTAATTAGCATTTTTGTATTTGCAGAAAGAGTGTATTTTAAACATCATGGACTTAGTTTGCCCTTCAAAACAATGACCAGATGAAAAGCAATTTAGGATATCCTCGCTTGGTAATATTCAAACCCTGCCATGAGCTACACGGTCACGTTAGCAGCAACGTGCGAGTGTAATTAAAAACTTAGGTCAAATTTGAACTGAAGACAATTTTTTTTTTTCCAAACTGAAAAGCAACTGCTTCATCTTGAGTGACTGTATTTTGTGAATATCTTGATCATAAGCAACAGGGATAACGGTTATTGGGGGTGCCGAGCAGTAAAGGACAGTTAAACAATACGCGCTGTCTAGGACCTGACAATTATATTTTAATAATCATATTCCTTAGTTGATTTATGACCCTGGAAGGCACATGCGCATGTGCTTGTGGGGCTCATTTATTCTAATTGTTGGAGACAAGAAACTGAACAGTGTGGCATTTTTAAACTGTGTGAAATACGGGTTACTGAGTTCTAAATTATGCATTCGAAAATCTACGTTAGAGTATGCTGGAACAGAGAAAGAGGCAAAAGCACCTGCTTTACCTCAGGCTATATTGGTGCGCTTTCATAAACTCCATGTGTTAGAGCTGATTTGGCTGTTTTCCATTTGTTTCTCTTCCTCAAAGCCTAGTGGGGAATTTACAATTACGAACACATTGTTAAGCTGGGGAGACAAGCCTTTTACAGCTTGTGTTTTAATATAAGACTCGCTGACAGTTTTGATCATTCTGTGTGAAAGCTCCCATGGTTTTGTTCCCGTCTGAGTGTCTGAGTGTGAATATGAATGAACGTTAGCATGACACGCAAGACTGGTATGTCAGTGAACTCTTTTAAAGTTCAATATCCTCAAATTCAATGAACATTATGTTATTGATCACCCCTGAAACCTCTGTTCGACTTCTATTCTATAGCAAAGTTCCTGACTCATTCAAAGTCCAGAAAAAAACAAACAAACAAACAAACAAACAACTTCAAAATTGACCATATGCCTTCAGTGGTTTAATTGAATATTATTAAGCTGTAAGAAAACTTTTTTGGCAACATGAAACTAAAATAATGACTTTATTTAATGGTTTCTTCTCTTCAGTGTCAGTAAATTATGCGCATTCATGTCAAGCACTTGTCTGTGACACATTACCTAGGATGCACCTGTGCTAAGTTTGTTTAAAGAGGAAGTTGCGTTTGGGCATCTTGGGTATCCGTCACTGTTTTGTGTGCACACAAGTATTCTCGAAGGTTGATAATATTCAATTTGAACCATTGAAGTCATGTAGTAAGTTTTGAGGATGCATGTTGGTATATTTATGGACTTTGAACAAAACGGCAATGGGGTGAATGAGATCAAATATTCACCTAAAATATCTAAATTTTTGTTCCAAAGTTAAAAGAAGGTCTCAGGGATTTGGAAAGCCATGAGGGTGAGTAATTAATAGCATAGTTGTCATTTTTGGGTGAACTAACACTTTATGTACAAAATTATTTACCCAAATGATCTAAACCAATAAAGACTTGAAGTGTCCAAGATGGGCACACTGTGGTTGTAAAGAGAAAACCATTACTCCACCATCAACAGCATGAACAGCTGATACAAGGCAGGGTGAATCTACGCTTTCATATTGTTTGTGCCAAATTTTGATCTTACCATCTTACTAAGTGAAAACTGAGACAACCTTTTCTAAACCAGATATTGGTTAGTCTATGAAAATTGTTGTCTATGCTGTACTCTTTTGCTCCTGTAGCTCATCTGCTTCAAGGTTTGACAGTTCAGATTTCAGAGAAGGTTCAGAGGTGCACGCCTTGTTTGTACACACAATGATTGTGCTTTATTTGAGTTATTTCAGTCAGCTCAGGTCAGTTTGGCCAATCGCTGGAATCAACCTCTGGCATTAACATGTCGTTTTTGCTAACAGTCACTCACTGGATATTTTACTCACCATTCTATGTAAATCCTAGAAATGGTTGTTCGTGTATTTTATGAAAAACTCAGAGCAGCTCTTTTGGCATCAAAAACCACACAACATTGCTTAAATTGGACCAAGCAGCAGAACTGGAAATAAAGTTTTCATTTTGACCACATCTGCGTGCCTAAATGCTTTCAGTTACTGTTATGTATCAGTATTTCAACAGTAAATTGACGCTGTACTCTACAAATATATAGACGGTTTCATTGTGAACAAGGTGTTCACTACATGAAATTAAGCAATTAAGCATAAATGTTTTAAACTAAAACTGCTTACAGTACAATAATTTTACATGCAGTCTTCCCCAGAGACATATGGTGTAAAATACTTTCTCAAGGACATAGTCACGCCACGCATTTCAGTATCCCATATGTCACTTCATCCTGGGATCACACACACACACATATATATATATATATATATATATATATATATATATATATATATATAATTTTCTCTTTTTTTAATATTATTTCATGCATAATTTTGAATTAGTGCATAAATGATCCACCGCCGACATCGCTAATGGCCTCTCACATCATATTTTAATCAGTGTAATGCCCAGTCAGAACTCCCCAACTGCATTGCACTATGGGATACCTGACGTGTTCATGTTCCCTAATCCTTGTCTGCAGGTTCGAGCAGGAAGATTAACGCTGTGGCCCCGTTGTGCAGCACACACCCCGTGCCGTTGTCTTGGCAGCTGCGTTATCTTGGATGCTGTTTACCCTGAGGGAGCGATGAAGAGGATTATTTTGCTTTTTTTCTCACTCCCAAATCCTATCAACAAAGGGATTTCTTCTGTAATACATCCACCAAGCAGCAGAGGGAGAAGGCCCCTGCTGAGTTCTTTTAGCAACATTACCATGCCTGCCTCAGCCACATAATAATACAACTAAGATAAACAAGTACATGTGGGGATGTTTGTCAAGCGGCAAGTCGCATTAGCACTAGAAACCTGAAAGATTTAATCTGTGTTGCATTTACATCACTGTCGCAGAGCCGTGGGATGAAGAATGACACAAACATTTAGCCTACAAATGTTTTTACCTTATTATTGAAGTTTAGACTGCTGAGAATCAGTCATAGGAAATCTTGTCTGGGGTGTGTGCCAATAAAAAAGGCCTTGGCATTCATGATGAAACGTATATTTAATGAAGAGATTTTAAAAAGCAATTACATATGGCAGCCCACTGAGCCTCTAGCCTGTTAATTGGGGGAGCTGGAGTCTGATCTATAATTTTATAACCTATAAACAGTCAAAGCAATAGATAACTCAAAATGTCAGGATAAAAATACTAGAAAGCATAATGTTGGTACCCTGTAATCACCATAATTGCGAGCCTCCCTCTTTAGTTACTTTCGTCTTTTTATGATGAGAGATTGTGGGACTGAAAAAGGGTGCAGTTCTTTTGGTTCCGGAGAGAAATACATGCCTCTGGGCATCCTGTTCTCTGAGGACCATACAAAATATCCTGCAAGGTCTCTGTCTCAAAAGACTTTTAGCAATTTTGAGTCACTCGAAATATGCTGAATTGATATATAGGGCAGATACAAATACTATAGTTTTGGTGTATTCATCAAATGAAATGTACAAAGGGGATTTTATATACATAAAAAGAACACTAAATGCAAGTGTCTAATATTTTTTTTAATTTTAGTTACTAATATGTACCTTTTAAGGTATCAATATGAATCCATAGGTACAAATCTACCTTTGGAAATATATATGCCTATAATGTATTGTATACATAAAAATTTGTAATTCATAGTAAAATGTAATTTAAATGTATGTAAATATTTGTTCGATCTTAATCCTATACACATTTCAATCCTACACACACTCACAGATATATATATATATATATATATAGGAAATTATTTTTAAAAAAGAACCGCTGTTTGGATTTATCATAGATTCTTTTGTGTGTGTGGCGTTTCAGCTAAGATACCAGAATTCACAAGAGCATCATCGGCAGGATCAAAATCTCTGAAGCTGGTATCAACAACATGAGCAGATTTCAGGGGAAAAGACTGAATGGAATAAGCCGTGCCGAAGGGAGAGATGATGTAAGCGCTTATGTAATCTGCATCTGCGAGAGGCACATCGCAGCGCCCCCTGGAGGCCATTGCTGCCTCAGAGGAGTCACATTATGGACAGAATGGATAGTGTAGCTATACACAGGCACTTTTTGAGTTTGGTCTAGCTTTTTTGTAATACTGTATGTCTGATTGAACATTACTGTTTCTTTGAGACTAGAGTATTACCAACGACAGATTAAACTACACCTCTACGTTTAAATGCACTAAACAGCACTGCTGTAAGTTCACATGTAAATCATATTGGACGTCAACGTAATGTTATGGACGTGTGTGGTTCTCTTACTCGTTAAAGTATATTTTAACTAGTACCATTTAATGCACATCATTGACATGGAAAATAAACTGCATTTCAATATCAAAAACCCACGTTGCTTAGTTTAGTGCAATGCGTGTAATATTAACTTTATAAAAATGTGCAAGTAATTAAATCACTATTTCATTGTTTGATTTCTAAAGCACATGGTCCAATCGCTACCGCTGGAAGGCGGGATTAACGTAGGGTTGTGGCACATGGTCCAATCAGATCAGAGAGGGGCGCGACTTTCTTTCGCTCGATCTTTCAGCACCTTGGACAGCAGCTCGCACTCGACTGCGGGAGAGATTCTGGGTGCGGGTCGAGGGTGCTCGCCTCCTCTCCTCCCAAATAACTAGAGGAAAGAAACAAAAAAAAAGGGGGCTTCACAGAAAACCTTTCAGGTGCAGAAATTTCCTGTCTTTTTGCGGTAGTTTGTGTTCCGTGTTCGACGTTGGTTCGTCGCTATACGCTGCCTCTCTGCGGCGTGTCTCTGCGTCTGGGATCCCAAACAGCAAGCGTTCAGCGTGAGTTTTGGCGTGTACAGCTACTGAATCTCGACAAATACGGCGAGTAACATTCATTTTACCAAAGTAAATTTTACTTTAATATGCCTTTGACATGGCTTCTGAGAATGTTGACTAGTTGGATGCGATACTGTCCTGCGTAAGTGCCATGAAGTTTCCTGGTTCTTCTCCAGCCTGGTTGAGGCTTTAATGCGCACAGAACATATCCTCGCCTCTCCCTCCAAAAAAACATCTACTTTTTTGGTGACCATCAGCCTTATTTTGGAAAATGAGGTTCTTTTGTGACTTTTTGTGCACATAAAATCCTGTAAGGAAGAAGAAACCAGGAGTCTGAATTCGTGCTGTGAAGCCGCATCATCTCATATGCCGTTTTAAGCGTCTCGGCGGCACCTTTTCGAGATTGTCCAATAAAAACATTTGAATACACACACTAGGACAAAGATGAAGAAGTTCCGGAAGGTTTTGGACGGCTTGACCACGTCTTCACCTGTCAATCCAGGTGGGTCTCCCGTGTGCGGCAGTGCGGCCGGGACCCCCAGTGCGGCACCAACACCGCGCGAGCTGGAGATCCAGGAGACACTGATGTCGGAGCATTTCCAGATCTGTAAGGTGGGTGCCCCTCTCCTGCTTGTCGCAAAGGGCTCGTCTGTCATTGCAGTAGACATGTGCAGCTAGTTTTGGCCAATGGGCCTGTGCTAATCAATGCAGCTGTTGGGGGAACTGTTGTTGATAGAGCCACTATAAAAATTGCAGTGCACCTGAGGTAGACAATCAACGCAGACGCATAATACATAGTAAGGAACAGATATGGTTCTCTTTGAACCTAAAAGGGACGTTCACGCAAAGATGTAAATTATGTCATTTATTTACCCTCATATCATTCTATTACTAGTTTTATTTTGTCTTTGAAACACAAATTAAAATATTTTTTAACAACTTTGGCGTTCAAACAGTTCTTTTTACAGATATTTCATATATTTTGAAGTTCCACGGAAGAAATGCATGAGGGTATATAAATGAGTGCTTTTTCATTTTTAAGTAAACTGTTACTGTTCATGAAAGGAAAATTTACTCACCCTCAAGTTTATGAGTTTCTTCTGTTAAACACAAAAGTAGATATTTTGAAGAAAGCTGAAAGCGTCAAAGGTTACACTTTTCTCAGCGTTCTGCAAAATATCTTCTTTGTGTTCTACAGAAGAAAGAAACTTAAGGTTTAAAACAAGTAATTGTAAAAGTAAAGGGAGTAAATTATTTTTCATTTTTGGGTGAACTATCCCTTTAGGTTCTCAGCATTTAGTTCTCACAGTAAACAGCAGTTAACAGTTGTGGTGAGATACTAGATGCCATATATAAATATAGCATTTGGACCTCTTAGTTTTCACAGTCATTACAGTTATGGTTCATCAAACTTTGCAAGGACTCAGCTACTGACAAGAAATGTTTCTTGGTTCAGTCGCTAAATCCACATGATCATATTGAAAGGTTTATACAAAAACAAAATTTCAATTACTATTTACTCATCGTCAAGCTGATTCTGTGTGCCTTTCACCATGGAATTTAAAAATGAGTTTCCGCCACCATTCACTTTTTTCTGAGATTTCGTCTTATAATTTAGCCTTTCAGTGGGCGCTGAGTAAATTATCAAAATAAATTCACCATGGCCTGACTGATCCTGGTATGTGTTTGTCATGGAGTGTATGCTTAAAACAATAGTTCATTCAAAAATGGGAGTTTGTAAGTAGTTTTTTTTTCTGCCAAACTCAAAATCTCATTGTATATCGACAACGTAGGTTGAACACAAAAGTAATTTTGAAGAATGTTGAAAACCTGTAGGGATTGACTATGAATGTCAGTGACTACCAGCATTCTTCAAAATATCTTCTTTTTTCAACATATAGTTTTGTCGTTCTGTCGATAATTCCGTGTGCTGTTAATGCACTTGGAGTGAAATGCTCCAAATTTCGCATTCTCGGGACTATCCTCTCCGCAATGGAGAAGTCAAGTGATGGGCAATTGATGACATAACCGAGGTGTCTTCACTTACATAAAAAGTGAGAGAGCCTGCTGTAGTCTCCGGGCCTGTGTGATTTTTTTTCTTCTTTTTTTTTCCTGAGGCTATTTTTAGATTTTTAGGGCCCTTTGCAGCCGGTCGGGATGGCGGAAACTGACTGCAGTGCTTCTGCCTTCACTAGGTTCGGTTCGAGCTTGAAATGTGGAGTAAATAATTAACTGTAGCGCAATCTTCTCCAACATAGCAAATTAGACAGGAGAGGAATAAGCGGTAAGAGAGGATGAATTTTAGAAGTTCCTTCTGAATGGAAGTTCAGGAATGTGTCACGTGTAGAAATCGCAGCTCATGAAGCTGCTTGTGAAATATTCCCACCGCAGCACATTCATTCATCGCCTACAGGCACACGACTCTTTCTCACCATGCATAGTGAAGGGACCACGGTGTTGCTGCTCTCCCTGGGGAATATACGGTGAGAGTCTCACGCTCATACAGATCCAACAACCCCGAGTAACATTCTGCTTTCATTGATTTTTTTTAGGTGATCTGCAGCAATATATGTAGAAGATTAACTGTTTGGATTGATAGCTGTGTTAGAAATCATCACTGCAGCTAAATAAATGAAGTAAAAACACACACACACACACACACACACACACACACACACACACACACACACACACACACACACACACACACACACACACACACACACACACTTCAGGATGCATTTTTACCCTCTGATAGTCTAGCACATGGGTCATTGTTCAATACATGGAGTGCTGTTCTGCGTTTTCTAACTTTTTAATTGAGCCATTGGAAACATGCCCAAGCATGTGCACTTAAACTAATAAATTATATACCATTTCATTCATGAAAATGAACAAGATGGGAACATGATTAGCTATACATTGATGAGTTAGCTAACATGATGATTTTAAAATATTGTAAACCAGTGCTTTTAGCAATAGCATATACTGCTAGCATAATTTGATTGTGTGTTTTGTATGAGGTTAACTAAATTCATAAAAAAAGAATGAAAGCAAGTTATTTGTTTTCTTTTTCCATTCCCTGATGCCCTATATATGATTCATCATGAATAGATTCCGTGATATTTCATTAGTGTGCATTTTAGTGTATCAGTTTATTTATTTTATTTTAGAGTTATTGCTAGGTCTGGATTGATTAACACACTCTAAAACCATTCTAAGAGCAACTGTTTTTATAGTAAACTCCAAAAAATACAATCATTTGCTGTTTGTTCAACCTACTTATTTAAACTGAGCTGAAATAACACAATTTTTGTTTTTTATGGGGGGCAACTTAATTGTTTTATGTTCAATCAACTTAAATTTGTAAAAAACTAATAAGTTAACTTTAATTCCTTCATGTTGTCTCAGCACAAATCTATGTGTGTGAAACCTCGCATTTTTTACAATATAGTGTCCTCACTAAGAGTTCATTCTGAGAGATTTTTCTGAGAACGTAAGTTTCAAACATTGCATAAAATCTCACTTTCCATACAGTACAGACAGTGAACAAATTCTACATGAAAATGTCCATTTATACAGCCCCTTTATCTATACATTTTATACAGTAAGCAAGCACTGTATGAGTTATTATATCTAGAGACATGTATAAAGAATCCAACTGTCGAGAGATAAGCTCTTTGGGATGTTGACAGAGACAGTGCTTTAGAGACGCAGATCTGAAATAGACTGCCGAATACCCTCTCATGTGCTCGAGAACGCACTGTGACACCCATTTCTGGTTATGATCACTCAACTGAATCATGAGCTTTGACAACAGCTCCCGTCATGGGTTGTCATGTTTCATGTGTGCTAGAATGTAGATCTCTCTCTGTCTCTCTCATCTCCATCTCAGTTTTCCTCAAGGAGGAATCTACTGTAGCATGCACACAGTAATAACAGGGTCAAAGGCATGGAGCAAAAAAAAAAAATGGATGTGCATGTAACATTATAATCGGAGGTAAAAACAGCAGGAGGCTTGTTTTATTTTAAGACAATCAAGAAGTTGCTTCTTTCACAAACGACAAAAAAAGCAAGGTGGATACTGTGGCCTGATTGTGTTTGTGCTCTGTCAACAATGTTGGCTTCCTCTCAGCGTTGGGAGACTGCAGTGGCGGGCGGCACAGCCTGTGCTCTAGAGCAGCCCGCTCTGTCTGCATGCGTCCTCATCTCTCAACAGGAAAGCTGTGCTCACTCGAGCAAAGAGAAACAAGTATGAATTGTATTGTGCGGTCTTTACTGCTGATAGATTCTTTATCATCAACACTGTCTGTAGATTCAACAGAGTGGTCAGGCTAGATAGAAACGATGGGACCTGCTGGTAGCAAAGAGCTAAAAATAGACCAGTGTGAGTGAGCCACTGCCTCTTATTTTACTGTTTATATCTGCAACGCTGTAAACCGTGTGTTAAAAATCTTTTAACGGTAATAGTTTTGTTTACTATAACAACTTAAATTACATGCATACTTTAATTAGGCTGGTTTGAACATTGAGGGGGACCAATTATATACAGTTGAAGTCAGAATTATTAGCCATCCTGAATTACTACCTAAAAACTATTACCTGTATAGTTTTTTAATTTCTGTTTAACGAAAAAAAGATATTTTTTCAACACATTTCTAAACATAATAGCTTTAATAACTAATTTCTAATAACTGATTTCTTTTATCTTTGCCATGATGACAGTACACAATATTTTACGAGATATTTTTCAAGATACTGGTATTCAGCTTAGTGCAGTTTAAAGTCTTAACTAGGTTAATTAGGCAAGTTATGGTAATTAGGCAAATCATTGTATAATGATGGTTTGTTCTGTACAATCGGGAAAAAAAAATTGCTAATGGGAGCTAATAATATTGACCTTAAAGTGGTTTTAAAAAAACTGCTTTTATTCTAGCTATAATGAAACAAATGAGACTTTCATCAGAAGAAAAAATATTATAGGAAATTCTGTGAAAAATTCCTTGCTCTGGTAACATTTTTTTGGGAAATATTTGAAAAAGAAAAAGAAAATTCAAAGGAGGGCTAATATTTTTAACTTTAACTGTATATATATATATATGTGTGTGTGTGTGTGTG
>CAIGQW010053321.1:13356923-13367697 GCA_903798125.1 Danio choprae
AAGCAGAGACAAAAGTGGAGGTAAATAAAAGAAGAACATTTGTGCATAAATATATGTATTGATGATCTGGGAATACTTGAATTTGGCCTTAAATGCAATGTTTTATTTTATTTTATTTTATTTTTTCTTAGTTTTAGACTGGTACCTACTGGTTTTATTTTTTTAATCATCAATACATTACATACTGCACAAATGTTCTTCTTTTATTTACCTCCACTTTTGTCTCTGCTTTGGTTGTGTGTATTAATGCTTTGGGAATATTTGCAACAAAGTACATTGAAATTGAAATGCCAAGCAGTGCTTTGAACACGTTTAAGGGCTTGAGTAGCAAAAGCAGTATAGAGTGTTAATAAGAAGTTAGCACGCATCTGGTTGGTGTATTAGTGAAGTATATGCTTGATTTGACCAGTTTTGTGGCTAGTTTAGGTGGTAGTTTCAGTTTTGTCCTTGAATATGATGGATGCTCATGAAGGGTACGTTGACAGAGCAGGGACCTTCAGCTGAGATAAAGAGAGACTTGATGATGTTCAGCTTGAGTTGTCAGCGAGGTGCTAAAAAACCATGCTGAGATCTTTGCTGAACCCTGGAGTTATGGTGGAGGAAATGAGTAGAAATGTGGACTGTTGTCTGCATGGCAGCAGTATAAAGTCCCATGCAGTTCAGTGGCTTAACCAAGTGATCTGGTGCTATCATCATTATTGATGATATGTGATTATGTGGTTGAAAGGTACCCAGGTTCAAATGTCAAGTGATTTCTCTTTTCACTAAACTAAGTAGCGGGGCATAATCTGGATAATTTGTGACTTGAGTGATTTACTCTTCAGCCAAAATCACATTCAGGTCAAAATCATAAGATGGATAATTCAGAGATCTGCTTGTCAAAAAAGTGAACTTCGTAATTGCTGAATAAATGTAATTATTGCTTTTCTTTTGTTACTATGCCTGTTAGATACTGGTAATTATTTCAGTAGTGACTAGTAAGTTATGTTTTGTTACTAGTAGCAAATTTAATTAGTTTTTTCATTGACTTTTGTGGATATCTGTCATGTTGGCTCTTTAGTTTTGACTATTATGTCTCCTAAAAGTGACTAGTAAATATTTTGAATAATACTTGTGCTCATTCATTCAAGTGATTAGTACTTATTTTAGATACTAGTACATATTACTAGATACTACTCTTCTCTCTGTTTATTTTACAGTAGTACTGAGTAATTACTGTACACACTCATATTAAACAGATTTTAGTACCTATTTAACAACCAGATTTGGCATTTACATGGTAGCATTTAGTCGTGTATTATCTTGTATCATCTTGCATACTATGAGAATAATTGATTGTCAGTTTTGCATTAAATTTAATTATTATCTTTTGTTTGTTCTACTGGTTACTGCATTCATAGGATTAACAAAAACAAAATGTAGCAACAAGCTTAAGCAACAAGCATGAATAAATCTTATGCAATATGGGCAGATAATGCTGCAAAATTACCGTTCATTTTCGTATTTTAATTGTAACAGCTATACTAGAATCGGAGGCTTTTTTGTGCCGCTTGATCTTGAATTTACCTAACATTTTGGTTTATTTTCATTTCCTCTTTCATTTGTGGTTTCCTCCAAAATATTGATATTAAGACAGATTATTTAAGCACCAAATCTTCAACATAGAATGATTTTTACTGTATTTTATAATATTATCCTTTTTTTTGTATAAAATAAATGCATTCCTGGTGAGTAAGACGTGGTGATGTTAAAAACATAAAAAATATTACCAACCCCAAATATTTGAATAAGAATATGTTGCCAAACCAAGAGAAATTTAGCCTATGTTGAAGGAGAGGCAGAAACGTGTGTCTGCACAGTAAATCTCAGCAGTATTGTCAGAAGTGAGCTGCTCTCAGGAGAATGGCAGGGTGCGCAGACAGGCCGTAGGCTGTCACTATTGTGTGAAAATGAATGACTGAAGTTTCCTACAGTACTTTGTTGTTGATGCAGCGCACCATATTTTCTCTTTTTTTCATGTTTTCACTGTTTTCTTCTCTCTGCAGACGGTGCGTCATGGATTTCCCTATCAGCCCACAGCTCTGGCATTTGACCCGGTACAGAAGATCCTTGCCATCGGCTCTCGTTCTGGAGGAATACGAATGTATCCTTTTTTTTCTCTCTTCCCCTCAGCGATCCAGAGCTGTTTCCTCCACAGTGTAATTTCAAGATTTCAGGGGGACATTTGGGCATTGGGATGGCTACTGTCAGAGGTAAGGTATAATGCTGTCATGTTTTCTGGCTTTAAAGACCTCCCTGTGGCATAGAGGGGTGTAAGACCGTTTGACTGAGTCCCAGCGGAATCTCCTCACAGTGTTGCCAATGCATTAATACTGAGAATGACTGACAGGAAAATGGAGAGAGACAGACAGAGAGAGTGAGACACCCACTTCCAACATAGTTGGATAAATAATGGATAAACATGAGTATTGGGCACTAACAGAAACCCATATTAGCATTAGCTTAGCAGTGTTTTTGTCTGTAGTTTCTTTGGCAGCATTATTGAACAGACTCAAGCTGAATCTGTGCCTGCAAAATTCCACAGAATATGAATTATTGAGTCAAATCAGCGTTCTTGCTTTGCCAGAAAGCTCACTGTAGTATATATATATATATATATATATACAGTGCTCAGCGTAAAAGAGTACACCCCTCAAAGATCTCTCTTTTAAATTGAGTTTTTCTATAAAATAAAATAAAAAAAAATGTAAAAATAAAAATATATATTTGTTTAAATAAAATTGTTTTTGCAATAACTTATTTGAATTTAAATGTATTGTCTTTCTATTCCTAAAGACGTTGGGTGACGGGAACTTTTATTTTAATGGATATAACTGACTAGCGGAAATAAACTGACCAAAAATGCTTGTCTATATTCACTGAGAAATGGATATAAATAATCATTTTCAAAAGAGGGTGTACTTATTTATGCTATATAATAGATAATTTGGTCATTTGTTTTAATTAGTGATAATGAACCCATCTAATATACCTTTATTCCTTTTATTCATTATTTATTTCAATATTTAAATCCCTTCCAAACAATTTTCCAGGTTTTTCCTGAAAAATCATTCATTCATTCATTCATTTTCATTTCGGCTTAGTCCCTTTATTAATCTGGGGTCGCCACAGCGGAATGAACCGCCAACTTATCCAGCATATGTTTCACGCAGCGGATGCCCTTCCAGCTGCAACCCATCTCTGGGAAACATCCATACACACCCATTCACAATCATGCACTACGGACAATTTAGCTTACCCAATTCACCTATACTGCATGTCTTTGGACTTGTGGGGGAAACCGGAGCACCCGGAGGAAACCCACGCCAACACAGGGAGAACATGCAAACTCCACACAGAAAGGCCAACTGACCCACCCGAGGCTCGAACCAGCGATCAGCGACCTTCTTGCTGTGAGGCGAACGTGCTACCCACTGCGCCACTGTGAGGCCTCCTGAAAAATCACCTTGTACAATATTTAAAGTCAGCTAATTTCACTTGGGTCTTTTCAGGCAATATCAGAATGAATTCCAGTATAGATGTAATGAACATAAACGGACAGAAGTGAGACAGCTCAAAATTTAGGTCATTTTGAAGAGAAAATCTGTGATTTGATTTTTGGCATGTGTCATTTATTTCCTCAGCCGCATGAATAAATTAATCACGTTCCTTTAACTCAATGCCAGCACTTGTGCAGCTCAAATGTCTGGAGTGTTTTATGATTAGGAAACATCATCTGAAAAAATGTTTTTTGGTTTGTCCTCAATAATCCTGCTGTTTATTTTCTGGTTAATCACAAGAGGATTCCTTGCGATTTTGAGAAAATAAAATCTTTGTGCAGAGGATCAGGCAAAACAGGAAGTAGAGAGAAGAAATGCCTAGAAATCATGTGCCAGACAGATGAAGCGATGAAAGGAGGAAGGAGAAGAGAGAGATAGTGAGCCATTTTTGCATCACAGTGAATTAGCTTTGTGCTAATTATGGAGCTGTCATTACTGTAGATAACTATGGACTGTGTTACTTAACTGTAAAAGCATGACTCGACCTGTCTCTCTCCCAGTCTGTCTATCCTATTCAGATCATATTCAGAGTTTTTTCTCTACTGATTTTTTTCTGTCTTACTGCCCATCCTTGTGTCCAAATGTATCACATGATAATAAGTGATACATTTAAAAGTCAAAGTTAAAAGTAGGGCATTTGACTCTGTTTGGAGTCATTTTTCTGTCAGCTGATTGTTTTGGCATGGGCTATTGTAAATTTATTTATTTATTTTATCACAGTCACAGTTTTCTGATCACCATTGTTTTTGATTGCATGGCATTTACTATATGACCACAGTTTAAATGCTGACCTAGTATATTAGTTAAAAAACAGGTTAACAAGTGCTGTTACTATTTTTATGTGGAAGCTATGGTACTTTTTTATTGTAACATTAAAAAATGTCTTGACTGATACTTTTAATCAATTTCTTGCATCCATTTCTTAAAATCAATCTTACTGACTCAAACATGAAAACAGTAGTGCAACTATATATTTTTATTAACTAATTAGTCCTGCAGTTTACACTGTTTTAGAACAATTTTACAATGTTACTATTTGATCTTTAATAAAACTTTAGACTTTAATCCTTGATGATGACTTCCTCAGTAATCTTTAATGTTAATTGATTAATGGTCATTTTTTTAAAAACTCCAATGATTTAATAACACTGTTAAAGAGGTTTTATGATGCTATTTTGCTTTTGTGAAAGTACTAGGATGTGTTAACCTACTTTAATGTTTAAAAATAACAAAATTTAATATAAAATAATGAATTCATAAAAAAAAGTGGACTTTTCAAAAAGAGGGGTTTTGTAGAAGTAATGGTTGATAAGTAGTAAAAGTTATGTTTTAAATTTAAAACAACGTCAACAACAATGAACAAATAAAATGATAAATGCCCCTCAACATTTAAGGCCCGGAACTAGACTAGACTAGACTAGACTAGACTAGACTAGTCTAGACTAGACTAGACTAGACTAGACTAGACTAAACTGGGCTAGACTAGACTAGACTAGACTAGACTAGACTAAACTAAACTAGACTAGACTAGACTAGACTAGACTAGACTAGACTAAACTAAACTAAACTAAACTAAACTAAACTAAACTAACACCATTTTCTATGCCTCTTCCAAACATCATGTGCATCTATTGGAAATGTAACAACCTTACAATAATCACCATTTTTAATTTCCAAGGCTTCTAAAGCAATTGTACACATTACTGGTTAATAACTTCTATAATAATTATAATGAATAGAATTCCTACTTCTTGGCATAATATGTATTTTTTTCGACAGCCTCCTGAATGTGTTTATTTCAGATTAAGCTTGCTGTTTTGCTCACCTTCCTTGCTTGTTTCGGGCTCTTTCTCTCTGACTCTGGGCAGAATGGTATATTTAGTTCTTGTTCAGAGCTCTGTATTGATTGAGCGCGTCCAAAGTTAAACATTCACACTGCACTATTGATTATCAAGCTCTCTGTGCACTCACTGCATACACTGTCTGCAAATCATTTTTATAGGGAAATACTCAACAAGTGCATGTATGAGTTTGAATTTGTGCTCATTTGATAAAGATTTGTAAAAAGAGTTAAACAGCATCTCTCTGTACAGCTTAAGAAAGAAAGACAGCCCTTGGGTGTAAAACATACGCGTACATATGTATGTACTGTGTATAAGAATAGGCGCCGTGCTGATGTAAGCAAGAGGCACATCATATTAAGTGGTTTTGTTGATGTCATCTGTGTGTGCGACTGTGTGTGCGTGTGTGTGTTTTGATGCAGATCTTGGCAGGGTGGCAGTATGCAGGACTCAGCTTGGTGTGGCATTCACTTCACTGCAGTCATCGTACTACACAAGCTCTGTGAATGAAGACAAACAATCACTCTCATGCTAATCCAATAAGGTCAATCTGTAGTTGTGGAAAGAAAGCAGTATTATAGAATCAAACAGATATGAAATATCTATATTACGATTGAGTTTAAGCAAAATACATAAAAATATTTAGCTCAGTCCATGTGCAGATGTCTTTGACTTGAATGCTATTGAAATCCATTGGTTGTAATTAAATAGAAATGTTTAAAGGTATAGTTGACCCCAAAATGAAAAATACCTCATCATTTACTCTCCCTCATGTGGTTTTCATCCTTTATGAGTTTCTTTCTTCTGATGAACACAAAAGAAGATATTTTGAAGAACGCTGATTCCCATTGACTTTTATAGTGTTTCATGCTGTAACGGGCTGGCATTATTGTTTGTTACCGCGGCAACTGCATATGCTTCTGTGTGTTCTGCATGTGTGTATGGATGGAAGATGTGCCACAGACTCAAGAAACACTTAACACATAGCTGTGCATCTTTTTTTTCTGTTTGTTAGTACACAAATCTAAGTAACATTTAGTCCAGTATTGTGAAATAAGTTCGATATTTGGGCGACTGATTATTGATCTAAGAAGGTAATTGATTTCATTGCACTTGTACACTATTAATCCTTCAACTAACACCACTAAAAGTTCATTATCTGCATGGCTCATGAGTTTTCGAGAAACCCGGTCAATTCTAATTCACTGGCATTGCATACTAATTTGTCTATAGTTGCAGGATTAAGGGTGATACACTGAAAAAAATGATTCACTGGATTCCAAAAAAGGGGAACTGGTTGCAAACCATTTTTATGGTCCATTTCATTGAATTTAAACAAACAAATTAAGTTGAACATTACTTAATTTACATTTTTTGTTTAAATTTAGCCCATATAAACTGTTTGCAACCAGTTACCTTAAAAAAATAAGTAAATCTAATGAATAATTTTTTTTCGGTGTAGTTTAGTCCCTTCTGAATGTTATCTTTTTATATGTACACCTCGAAAGCTTTCTTTGTATCAGCCATCTTTTCATGTTTTTTGTTGAAGGGTCTGCACTGTAATACTAGTACACAGTGGACTGAAGTTCATTGTATCAGGAAGTGAAGAAAGGATTATTGTCCTATAGGAGGTTGGTAAAGAATGTGTGCGTGTGCTCAAAAATGTAATTCAGTTCAGTCTGTATTCCTCTTTTAAGTTTGTATGTGTGTGAGAGTGTGTGAGCTCGTACATGAGAACAGGTAATAGAATTCTCCTCTGTGATAAGCTGTCGATTCTCATGAAAGTGGACTAGCGGAAATACAGAGAGAGATGGGGTTTTGGTGAGATGGCAAAGCAGAAATGGGTGGAGTCAAGCAACCTTCTGCATCATTCCCCACCCCCCCCCCTTTTTATGTTCAATTTTTTTATTGGAGGGGGAGACAGAGAGAAAGAGAGAGAGTACGAAAGAGCAGGAACTGTTTTCATTATCAGGCAGGGCACGTTTAGAGTTCACCGCAGCCTCTGTCTAGTTAATGTCGGAATGATGGGCGAAACACACACACGCACACGCACACACACACATGCTCGCGCACTCATCCAAACACATCTAACGCAGCCTCACAGAAACATGCACCAACACCAAGGCTGTGACAGATGTCTTGTGCGTGTGGTCAGAGTGACAGTGAATAATGCTGAGATCTTAGCGCTGACGATGATAGTTAGCACACGGCTGCCATCTTTCCTGCTGACAATATGTCACCCTTCTTTACAGGCTCTCTTTATATTTATAACATCTTTGTACCAGTTTTCTCATGCTGATTTTTCCCCCCTCTGATGCATTTGATTTTAACTTTGGATTTGTGCTTTTCTGTATTTCTAATATCCTCGTAAAAAGCTACAGATGGCCTATAGTAAACAGAATGAGCTTTCTGAAGAAATGGAAGTTCCAGTCTGGGCTGTGTTTCACATGGATTTGATGTAACTTGCTGAATAACTAACATTATGCATCATTGTGGAAGCTCTTTGATTTGAATCACACTGTTTGATTTGTGTGTGGAAATAAGGTATTAACTAATCGATTTTACACTGCAAAAAATGCTTTTCTTAAACTTTTTGTCTTGTTTCTTGTCAAAATATCTACAAATTCTTAAATACAAGCAAGATGAAACAAGCAAAAACAAGCAAAATAATTTGCCAATGGGGTAAGCAAAATAAACTTATTTCAAAGTGAATATAAGATTTTTTGCTTAACTCATTGGCAGATTATTTTGCTCGTTTTGAGAAAAAAAATCACTTAATTTTGACATATTTCTGAAACAAGACAATATTTTTGCTTGTTGAGAAAATGCTTTTTGATTTAAGAATCTTTAGATATTTGGACTAGAAACAAGACAAAACATTTAAGAAACTATTTTTTGCAGTGTGGGTGCATTCCTGTGCAATATTGTTCAGTAGAAAGAAATATTTTGAATCAATAGCAATTGATTACGATACAATAGCAATTGATAATAATATTGCTTTTTAAATGTATTTTTAAACAAGCAATTTGACCCTAGATGAGGATACGACACTTAGAGATGACTGGTTGTGTATTTCAGATTAGCACATACTCTTGGACATCAGAACAAAATGTGGCTGGACGATTTACAGTTCCTTAGTTTGTGATTCCGGGCCAGGAAAGGCTGAAATGTAGGTTAGACTTCATGCTTATGCATCCCTAACATGCAGTACAGTGTCTCTGTGCCAAATGGGGCACTTAATGTGCACTTGAAGTCGTACAGTCTTGCGATGACTTGTGTTAGTGACGTCTATGAGACCTCAGGCTTCTGATTCCCCTTTATAGCCACTGTCTCCTCGCTGTAATTTTGCTGAGCCTGCACTGATGCAGACGACTATCAGGCATTCTATTGCAACATCACTCAACAAAAATGTCCAAGTGCAGCATTTGAGGCATGGCGATGTCACTTGTCATGGAGACCCACATTACAGTGATCATCAAAAATGAGAAATCAAAATTCCCTTGATCTTTTGATATACAATATGAGAGGTAGTGATATAAAACCATCCTGTAAGTTTCTTATTAACCTAAATCAGTTTTTTTTATTAAAAATACAGACACTGAATGGTAAAAAAGACAACTAAAATATGTTTAGTGCCAAGTTGTGGAAAAACATAGTTACTTCTGAGTCTACACAAATAATGTTATATGTGAATTTCAGGGAACTGTTCAAATCTCTGTATTGTTTCACCATTTACTTTAGATTAAAGTAGATTTTCTGAAGGAGATGTAATATACATCTCAGTGCAGCAGTAGAAAAGATTAATTTGCTATAATCAGGAAAGTTGAGGTTTTAGGCTTATATTGCAGATTTTCTTTCAGTCACCTGAATGGAAATAATAATCCATAACCAAGGAAAACTGAGAATTACACTGTTAAACAAGGAAGAGAACACTAATCACAATTTAATTTGCAAATAATTTATTGATCATTAGTTTTCATCCTGTTAGCAAATCCTTGAGTTGTGGACGTGAGCCATATGCCTATGATTACACACATTCAGACAGTAGTGAGAGACCCATGCAGAGAGCTTAATTGCATCTGATTTAAACTGATTTATAGTGAATGCTGCTAATTAAATTAATGAACATTTTATGGCTGCAACAAGATACATGACATACACACACCTTCACACGTGCATTTGTTTTTCTGTCATGACAAATTATCTTTCCATTGACTTCTGATGTTTTTTTAGACAATTGTACACTATTATTGTTTTTTAGTTAATTATATTTTCTCTTCTGCATTCTTACATTTATTTTTAACATCATTTTAGTACAGCTTGTTTATTAAATTAGTTATGCACCACACAGTGAAGGAGATTTCAGTTTTTACCATCCCTTTGGAAACTTTTAGTTTAGCAAAACCATATATTGTGGGGATGTTTTTTTTTTAAATTATGAATATAGTGAAATTATATTAAATTAAATTAAATTTATTTGTTTTGTTTTGAGATTTAAGGGCTGAACTGAAAAATGTATACATTCTTAATGACGCTAAATATTAGTTTTTATTGGATTAACTGACCTATAATGATACTCTTAGTTTGGTTTAGAAATGTTATAGTTTATAAATTACAGTTAAATGAAATATTTGAACATTACACTAAACAGTAGGGGGTTTTGAGTCAAGAATGGTGGGAAATAATGACACAGTATATTTTAAAACAGTGGGCAACAAATATATTGGCACATTTTTATTTACTTATTTACAACATACATATTTATATTAAAGCTGGACTATACTGCACTAATGTTGCTCTAATGTCATGCATATAAACTCTCTATTAACTTCTGTTGTTTCTATATTATTTTACACTATAATGTTTGGTTAATAACATTTTCCCCTCTGCATTTTAACATTTTTATTAAAACATCAGTTAGTACAGTTTGTTTATTAAATCATTTCCCCGAGGGACTGTTGACTGCACCACACAGTGGAGGGGTTTTCAGTTTCTACCGTCCATCTGGGAACATCTGGTTGAGCGAAACGTCATTTATTTATTAATTTGTTCTGGATATTTTTCTTCTAGTTATGAATCTAGCGAAAGGCTGTAGAGATATTCAAAGCAGCGGAGTAGAAAGGTCAGTCATGTGCTATTAACGTGTGTAAGGCCTTTCATTCTTTACTTAATTAAGATAATATTTGGATTATGTTTGTGTGTCCTTGAGGCTGCTGTCCTTTCAGGCTTCAGTTAACCAGCATACAAATTGCTTCGGTGTATTATGTGATGTGTTTGCACATTTATGTGTGTGTGTGTGTGTGTGTGTGTGTGTGTGTGTGTGTGTGTGTGTGT
>CAIGQW010053321.1:13382369-13393215 GCA_903798125.1 Danio choprae
TTATTATTATTATTATTATTATTATTATTATTATTATTATTATTATTATAAATTCCAGCATTCAGATACATGAAAATAATTATATATCATATCAGTCTGATTTCAGCCATACATTATTCTCATGCATTTGTTACTCTTTCTGTTTTCCTGACTTACCTGGGTTTCTCGGCCCTTTAGTTTCTGGTTGTCATAGTGATTGAGTTTGCAGCATGTCTGTCTGTCTGCTCACATCACATCTCTGTATCTCCAGATGTGCACTGACCGATCTGAATGTGTGTGTGTGTGTGTGTGTGTGTGTGTGTGTGTGTGTGTGTGTGTGCGCATTTATTAGGTAAGTGGTTCTTTGTACAAACAGACGGCGGTACAAACAAGATCTGCACATTATGTGCTCTTGTTTATGATTGACTGAACTGGTGAATTTTGATCCAATTAGCAGTGGATTTGTTGAGTCAACCGTATTTCAAAGCAACCATTCTGATCTGCCATGTGATTGTAAAATACCAGCAACAAAAAACAATGCAGTTCAGTATAATGCAAAGTGTGTATTTATTCAACAGTTCTTTGAACAGGAAGTTGACGATGTTAAAGTAAGTCATACGCTTCTAAAACGAGGAAAAAGGATTTTAGTTTTTGGCTGAACTGCGTCTTTAATGAAATGCTTTTTAATCTCTTTCCCTTCCTTTTCTCTTTTCATCCCTTCTCTACACTCATCCGTCTCTAACTTTAGGGTTTACACGTGTTTCTCTCCGTCCTTTAGGTATTTCTTGCATATCCCAGAAACCATTTTCTGCTGGCTTGCAAGGGAGGTAATTGATTTTAGAGCAGATGGAACAAATTGTTCATTTTGAGCAGGATTCTTGCACTGGCCCCAAAGAGAGGGAGCGTGTGAGAGATAAGGAGTGAATTGAGAAGGAGGAGTGTGAAAAACTCAATTACGTTCACAGCTTCATCTCCGTTCTGCTGACCCTCATCTACACGTATCATACCAGCCCGGCGTCCCGTACTGTGGTTCGTGCCAGTAGGATCATTATCAAATCGCACTTGTCCCTGTAGAACTCATCAGATCGCTTTCAATTTGGCAAAAGTTCCCTCTTGTTTCTCCCACTCGCCTTGTCATCCTTTCTGGTGTTCCTTTGTCCTTGTTATAGGGTGGAGTGATGGCACCCTACTCTGTCTAATTGCACCCTTTTTCTTTTTGTCCCAAACTGAGTGACACAGAGAGAGAGAGAGAGAGAGAGAGAGAGAGAGAGAGAGAGAGAGAGAGAATGAGAGAGAGAGAGAGAGAGAGATGGAGAAAAAAGTTTTGACATTAAACGCTAATGGAGTGAGTGTCATTTGGAAGGCTTGTGTGTGAGGCACGCAGGTGTGTTCATGCCAAGATAAGAACTCGAAGATGAGGAGCAAAGTAAAGAGAGTTAAATAAGGAGAAACGAAAAGCAAAACAGGTGAAGGCAGCACGGTGGCTAAGGGGTTAGCACAATCACCTTACAGCAAGAAGGCTGCTGGTTCAAGTCCAGGCGGTCTTTCTGTGTGGAGTTTGCATGTTCTCCCCATGTCTGCAAGAGTTTTAGGTGCTCTGGTTTCCCCCACAAGCCAAAGACATGAAGTATAGGTGAATTGGATAAACTAAATTGGCCATCGTGTGTGAATTGGAGAGTGTGTGGGTGTTTGCCACCACTGAGGGTTGTACTTTCAGTGCTGGGTTATGGCAGAAAGGGAATCCACTGTTTTAAACATATGTTAGAATAACTGTCAGTTCATTCTGCTTTGGCGACCGCTGGTAAAGCAGGGAATAACCCAAAGGAAAGAAAGCGAAAGTGACACCTGGGAAATGTTGTTTTTATTCAGTTTTTTTAGTTTCTAGTTCAATTAAACATGACTTTATCACTAAAGTAAACTTTGGTGCAGTTCTCAGTCCACACAATTTCAGCTTCAGTATTGAACTGGTTGCCCATTGAGGTTTTCTGAATTATCCTGTCTCCTCGATCTTTTCTCTTTTGTGAACAACAAGCCTTTCTGGGGGACAAGAATAAGTTAATGACATTGTAATGTGCAATATTCTCGAGATTTGGAATGATCAGCTTCCCTTGCTATAGCTATAAGGGTCGTCCTTTAGACCTTCATCTGGACAACCTGTTGTTGACAAACCTGTAAAAAAATATTTTTAGGAAATTTCCACCATGGTGCAGGTTAGTACAAACAACTTGGAGGAACAATGTGTGTATATATATATATATGCCATGATATGTCATGGCATACTTTGCCATGATGACAGTGCATTATATTTTACTAGTTAGCTTCGCAAGATACTGGTATTCAGATTAAAGTTCAATTTAAAAGCTCAATTAAGTTACTTAGAATAACTAGTTAAGTTAAATAGGCAAGTCATTGGACAACAGTGGTTTGTACTGTAGCCAATCATAATTTCTTAAGGGGGCTAATAAAATTGACCTTGCAGTTTTTATATTTTATTAAATAAAATATATTAGGAAATACTGCTATTTGCTTGATCTGTAAAAAATTACTTAGAAAATGTTTGAGAAAGAATTCTAATTTATCAGGGCTAATAGTTTTGCCTTACGGCTCTAGTATAGACAAAATGGTTGGGGGAAACAGAGAGGTCACTATGATCTATTAAACATAAATTGCAATCAGTCAGAAAATATTGGATTTCACTATTTTCCTGTCAATGTGCTCAGAAAAATGATACAGCACTGCAAACAACAGTTATTCCCCAGTGTGGGTGTTTTCATTGACGTTTGTACATGTTTGGGTGACAGATTTTTTTTTTTTTGAGCATGCTCTTAGTGAAGCCGACCAACCAATAATAATTTGCTCAAGGGTTATTGATCGTTCTTGGACCACCCATCCCCCTCATTACCCCCATCTCTCTTCATCGTGTGACTTTCATTGGCTCGTCCCCTTTAGCACAATCATCCTGCCTTCATTTGATCTCGTCCTCATTAAATGGAGCGTGGTGAACAAACACTGCTATTTACCGCCCTGTCAAGCACCGGCTCCCCAAAAACAGGCTGCCTGGGGCAGGTGGGAGACAGAAACAAGCATGGAAGTAGAAGAGATGGAAGGAGTAAGAGACAGAGTGTTTTTTTTTTTCTTTACTGTAATCTTGGTGATTGATTTGGACTTTAATTTGTCACCCCAATACAGCTGCCTGACTGTCCGTTGTCACGAGAACAAGCCATTCTGCCCCTGGGGGTAATTAGGATGGTACAGGACAAAACTTGCCACAAAACACAAGATGGTAATAAACAATAGAAGCATTATATTAAAATGGAAGATGAGTTAAACCTAGAACTGGCATGCATGGGTACTATCATCAATTTTTTTTTTGTAAATTAGATTGGTAACTAAATTTTGAAAAAAAATAAAAAATAAAAAATAGGTTGATGCATACTGCTTGGATGTTTTGGGATGGTAAAGTATCCTCAAAGCTTTCAGCCTGTACATTCTGAATTAACAGTAGATTATTTCATTTATGACATTGTTTTTATTCTCTGTGACTTCGGCTTCTATCTTTTCCCCCCAAAATATAAATAAATTGTTTATTCACTTTAAAAAAAATAGTGATTGGTGGCGCAGTGGGTAGCACAATCGCCTCACAGCAAGGTTGCTGGTTCGAGCCTCGGCTGGGTCAGTTGGCATTTCTGTGAGGGGTTTGCATGTTCTCCCCGTGTTGGCGTGGGTTTCCTCCGGGTGCTCCGGTTTCCCCCACAAGTCCAAAGACATGCGGTACAGGTGAATTGGGTAAGCTAAATTGACCATAGTGTATGTGTGTGGATGAATGTGTATTGATGTTTCCCAGTGATGGGTTGCAGCTGGAAGGGCATCCGCTGCGTAATACATATGCTGGATAGGTTGGCGGTTCATTCCGCTGTGGCGACCTCAGATTAATAAAGGGACTAAGCCGAAAATGAAAATGAATAAATGAATTTGTGAGGGGTGTACTCATATATGCTGAGCACTATATATAAATATAGGTTATATGTTATAGGTTATTTATGGAAAAGTGAATTAACAATTTTCTCTATTTTGTAAGTCACGTTTTTTTCATTTATTTATGCCTTTAAATTGCATCATGGGACCTTAATCTTTCCTCTAACAATTTTTAATGTTGAAAAGTGATTTTTATTGTTTATATTTATTTCTAATAGTTCAAAGTAATATATTGTCTTGATTGTTGTTGTAAATTATGGTACAAAAACTTGGTAATAATCTCTCTATATTATTTCTTATTCAATATATTGTTTCAAACTACTAAAATGCCAACAAACGTCACTTTGTTAAGCTGCAGTTGAAATTTCAACATCAAAAGTCGACAGATTAGATATCAATGTCCCATAATGGAATTTATAACAAAGCATTTATAAAAAAAGAGAAAAAATTATAAATCATGAAATGCCTGTTAATTATTATTATTTTTTACAATGTACTAACATTGTGAACTACAAAGGCTTGAGAATACAAACATGTTTTATTGTGTCATGCCTCCACTGTCAGCTGCTTTCAGTTTTTTAGCTGTTCAAAAGCGATTGCTTCTGGTATTTCTGGTATAATTTTTTGGAGCTGAAAAATACAGCATTTTTAGAGTACTGAGCTTTTATTAATATGCTCCTGAATGTTTGACAGTCACATTAGATTCTATACATATAAATAATGCTTTTTGTATAGTAACAATAACAGAGATACTTGCAGTACCAGAAACCGCTAGCGACAGTTAAAAATAAGGTGCAGAATAATACAACATGTCTAAAATGTACGGCACAATCCACATACACCATCATATCTTCAATCATGTGCATTAGAGTAGACGGGAAAAAAGAATCCAACAATAGCAAAGAGCGTGCCTATCTCAGATAACTGGCAGTCATCGTGGGCCGCCGTATGCAAATTGCCTCTCACCCTTTATTCTAATTGTCAGCCGTTTAGTGTGAAAGGGACCATAAAATGTCACCCTGCAAAAATGCAATAGCAGACCAATCGAATGTGTCGCCCCAGGTCACCATTCCTGTCTGGACGAGACGCAGCTTTTTTTTCCAACATTGAAACTAAAACAGCTGGAGGTTCTTCTATCAATAAGTGACTGCCAGCTCCCTGCGTTCTGCAATGAACACCTGTGTCCTCCTATTGTCTGTATTATTAAAGACCTGCATAAGCAGTGCTCTGTCAGGGTCGCACATCTTCGCTTGCGCATATTTGCAGCGTCCTTGTGTTCTCCTGCACTGTCTGGCAGATGTGTGCGATGCTGCCAGAGGGGTTTCAGCAGCGGATGCGGTCATTTGTCAGAGCAGGTTTGGGTACCGGCGTTAACACCTGGATCCTTTGGCTTAGCAGAATGTGCGCAGCGTAATGAGGGATCGTAATTAAAAGCGATAGTAAGGATGCCGCCGGGCCCCGGCTCCATGCTGCCAACTCCAATTGGTAGAAATGCACCGGAAAACGTCACATTCCAGAAAAATCACGTTACCTGCTGACATTTCCCAAGCTGAATGCCTCAACTCTCTAAAACCATCATAACCGCTCACGTCCTGTTTGTTAAAAGTTCTTTAAAAAGAGCTTTATAGTTGAGATCTGGCATGAGAAACATGCCCAGGGTGCCAACATACTCATCTGTGCAATTATTCTTACAATGAAAGGCTCGCATTAAAAGTAAAAAAAAAAAAAGCATTCAAAGAATCAGTCTGACAGCTTCCCACTCACCCTCGTTTCCACTCTGCCCTTGAGTCTGGATACCAAACCGAATGTCCTTGAGTTAAAAACATCACCCCTTGCTGAATAATTCACAGCATCGTAAGGGGAAGATAGGAGAAAGATTGCTTATTCACAATCAATTAATCAGAGTGGGTTTACTGGAGGCCGGCTAGCAGCATCTGCACAAGTATTAATGTTTTACATACAAGGTCGATAGACTCTGATATGCTGATGTAAGAGCGTTCCACACATTAACAAAACTTGCGTATTTACGGTTGTAGCTCTTTTGAATGCTTATCGCTGTGGTAACCTTTTTGTTTATTTCTAGCTAACAAGGAAGTGTTCACAGAACTTGATTAGTTTTTCTTATGATTTTCTTTAGCATTAACTTAATTAAAAATGTAGTAGGATAATTATAATGTAACATGTTACTAACATTTGACTAACCCTTGCAAAAAAATAATGTGCAATTTAAAAAATATTTTTGTAGAAATGATGTTGCATAGGGCAGCGCGGTGGCGCAGTGGGTAGCACATTCGCCTCACAGTAAGAAGCTCGCTGGTTCGAGCCCTGGCTGGGTCAGTTGGCGTTTCTGTCTGGAGTTTGCATGTTCTCCCCGTGTTTGCATGGGTTTCCTCCAGGTGCTCCGGTTTCCCCCACAAGTCCAAAGGCATGCAGTATAGGTGAATTGGGTAAGCTAAATTGTCCGTAGTGTATGAGTGTGAATAGGTGTGTATGGATGTTTCCCAGTGATGGGTTGCAGCTGGAAGGGCATCCGTGGCGTAATACATATGCTGGATAAGTTGGCGGTTCATTCCGCTGTGGCGACCCCAGATTAATAAAGGGACTAAGCCGAAAAGAAAATGGATGAATGAATGAATGATGTTGCATATTTTTCAGGGTTGTTTAAAGAAAAGCATTTGAAATGGAATAGTTCTGCATTCTCTGCATCTTCCAGTCACTGTTGATATTTAACACAAAAAATCTTACTGACTGTAAACTTTTCATTGCTAATATACTTCTCTTTAACTTTGCATTGCCTTGTGACTCTTAATGCACTAACATCTTGGCAAAATAACAATATGTTAGCAAGCATATTTTAACCATAAGGAACAGCTTGTTTTGACACTTAGAACTCTTAAATTTAAAGAGAAATGACTAGCTCACGATTCCCTTTTTTATTCTTTGAATGTAATGGCTTCTCGACTCCTGTGGTGTTATGAGATATAACGTTTGAACTGCTCGGAATCTAAGCAAACTGTCTATGCCGTCCTAATGCTGTTTGACTGCTGTTTCTGTATGAATCATGAAAGAAGGGACATTTTCTTTATATTTTGTACAACCAGTAATCAATACAAAAATAAAAACCTGCAGTAGGCCGTTTGAAATATTTATTAATGTTGTCAAAACTGGAAAAGCAAAAAACCAAAAAAACAAGCACTTCATGGTAGTGGGGCATATAGCGTACAGTATACTGTATGTGTGAGTGTGTGATTTTATTCAGCAATTCAATAAATCTACTCAATTCTAGGTCTAAGATATACAGTACAGCACTACAGTAAGTAAAAAAGCCACAACATGACTGTAGTGTGTCCATTAAACACACAGTGGTGTTCAGTTTCTTAATGAATCTGCATTTTGAATGAATTGGGTGAATACATGATTCATGATTGCCCAGTCATTAAGGTAAATATTTACTTAATTCCTGAATGAATCAGCCATTTGAAAGAAGCAATTGAATAAATGAATAAATGAGTGATTCACTCAATGTACACCATCAGCTACTGTCAGTTTTTGTTTTTTATTTATAGCATAAAATAAAATAAAACGGGCCTCACAGTGGCGCAGTGGGTAGCACGTTCGCCTCACAGCAAGAAGGTCGCTGGTTTGAGCCTCGGCTGGGTCAGTTGGCGTTTCTGTGTGGAGTTTCATGTTCTCCCTGTGTTGGCGTGGGTTTCCTCTGGGTGCTCCGGTTTCCCCCACAAGTCCAAAGACATGCGGTACAGGTGAATTGGGTAAGCTTAATTGTCCGTAGTGTATGAGTGTGAATGGGTGTGTATGGATGTTTCCCAGAGATGGGTTGCAGCTGGAAGGGCATCCGCTGCGTAAAACATATGCTGGATAAGTTGACGGTTCATTCCGCTGTGGCGACCCCAGATTAATAAAGGGACTAAGCCGAAATGAAAATGAATGAATGAATGAATAAAATAAAACAAAAATGAACAAAAAAAACATGCTTTGTTCATTTTAATTAAAGGCACAGTTTGGAACATGCAGGTGCACATGCATAAGACAAATCACTGAGCTAGAATTTGCATATTATCACCATCAGGGTGTGTTAATTTACAATAATCATCTTCCCCTTGATGACTATATTAGTGTGGAGCTGAGAAATCACATGTCAGCACACACACACACACATGCACGCACACAAACCTTTTTTTATTTTAAAAGACTCATAACAATTTATATAATAGAATAAAATGTTTGAATAGTAGAAGCTGGATTTATTACATTTGTGTTTTGTCCCATTTAATGATTTATGACAGACTAATTCTAAACCTTCTCATCCAGAGGATTTTTCCCCCCCAAAGGTTGGTCTTTTCTTGATCACGAGACCGTTCACAATTAACGTTAATCGAATAGAATAAGCACTATAAAATTAATACTACAGCTCAGATAATTATGCTTTTGATTGCTTTAATGAACAACAAGAGTTCATATTTGCAGATTTTATTATGACAGTTCTGAACATTGCTTGAGACCCTGTTAAGTTCTCCTCTGAAACTCTGGAGACACATCAGTTGTTTGCTCAGTAGAAACATCTAAAGTTTTACATACACCTGGAATTAAGATATGTTTTGTCGAAATACATTTAGATCTTATCCAACCTTGACCACTTCCAGAGTTAGTCAAAAACACATTTGATCATATTGCTTTTGTAGTGTAGACACTCATGGTCTAATGGATTTGAAAAGTCACAAAAGACCACCTATAACCTAATTATAACATAATAATAATAATAATAATAATAATAATAATAATAATAATAATAATAATAATAATAATTATTATTATTATTATTATTATTATTATTATTATTAACATTACAAGACACTAGTTAGATGGGAGTTAAACATCTTAAATAGCAAGTTTGGTTTTAGAATGTATAATGCACAATGTTCTCTTTACCAGACATGATTATAACACAAATCATTGCATTTAGTGTAGTTTGGTGGAAAAACTAAGTGTACTGCTCCATATTTTGTATTTGTATGAAAATTATGTGAGCATATTTTACAATATTATAGGCCCTAACAATGTAAAAAACAATTACTTAAAAAAAAGCATAATGACAAGTTGACTTTAATTCAAAAGTGAGTAAAATCTTTGTAACTTGTCACTGTTCATATTTATATTTATGCCCATAGTTTATTTACGTGATAATTTTAAAGCAACGGGTTTACTCACATTTCAAAATAAGTTCAACTAATCAGTTTAAAGCAACCAGTTTACTCACTTTTTTCCAATTCAGCTAAACCCAGTTGATGTGAACCTAAATGTGTTGGCCAATCAGAAAGGAGAAAACAGCACGCACACGTTGTAGTATCCACATGACCACAATGTACCCGGAGTTTCGGAAAATCTTCACCATGACCAGAGTTTTCTGAAAGTTTCGGGTTTCAGTCACCCAATACTCCGTTTTCATGTGGACAAACAGCAAAACCTTTTAGAAAAAGGTGCGGTTTTGAAAATACCCGTGTTTGTGTGGACAGGGCCTTAAATCTCTTTATTGGACTGGACTAACATTTTGACTAAGGTGCATTTTACTGTATTTAGTGGATCTTAAACCTTTATTTTATAGTGTCATCCTACCATTCAGTGGTAAAAAAATTACAAAAGTAAACAGGAATGTTTCTCTTTGACTACTTGTGATCTACATAGAAAACATGATGCTTACTGTTAGCTAAAGACTCATTTTTTGCCTTCTTTGTCAAATCGAAAATTCTCTTTTATTTTAGATGTCTGATGATGTTTTATATTTCTAAAGAAATGTCGCAGCATAATTACAAACTGTCAGATTTAGCAGTGTTTTTGTTTGTGTTTTGATAGATTGTTGGAGAACCGACTGACAGCATCCTTCACAAACGCCAGTGAAATGTCACCATGCAGTCATAAAATCTCTCTCACACACACACATTTACACATTTGAGTAGGGGAAACCCACTGAAAACAGCTTGCTCTGTAATTTAGCATGGCTGCAGTTATGCCGGCGTTTTTAATTAGTACCACTGGACAGACATGCTTGCAGGAGAGCAGGAAAACAAATGAAATGTGCTTTGCTTCTCTCTAGAGATGCTGAGTTTCATAAGGTTTTATGAGAGAGTAGTTTAGACAAATTCTCTTCCTCTCTGAAAAACCATCTTGCATGCAATTATTCTGCCAATAATTGTACCCCTTCTGACTGATTCAATTCTCTTGCTGTGAATGCTCGGTAAATTGTCATGTTGTTCATCAACATCATTTTCTCTGTATTTCGGGGAAGGAAGTCTGTAACTCAGCAGGAAGTCCAGCGACGTGTTTTTATGACTGTAAACGGTCATCAGCATAGTTGTGTGATAATTGTGATAAGAATTTGTTTGTCAGTCTATAGACCATTTCAATGTGACAATGCCACTGGCGCATGAACACTTCCTGCTTGTTGTCCAATTATTTCATAACGATAACAAGAGGCAATTCAATCATATCTTAACATAATAACAGCTATCATATGTGGACCTTTTTGTATTCTCAGAAGCTATAGAAATTAAAAATGTAAAACAGGAAATACAATAGAACCATTGTTATTGTTTACATCCCTCAAAATGGTCTATACAGTATGCATGCAGAATGTAGTTGTAGAAATAAAATTCCTATAGACAACATAAACTATAAACTTTTTTTCATCCACTTTGTTGGAGGTAAACTAAATTTCTTTCTTTATTTATTTATTTATTTATTTATTTATTTATATTTACTGTTTTTATTTTATTTACTGTTTTTATTAATTAATTTATATATTTATTTATATTTACTGTTTTTATTAATTAATTTATATATTTATTTATATTTACTGTTTTTATTTTATTTACTGTTT
>CAIGQW010053321.1:13393225-13422447 GCA_903798125.1 Danio choprae
ATTTATATTTACTGTTTTTATTTTATTTACTGTTTTTATTTATTTATTTATTTATATTTACTGTTTTTATTTTATTTATTTATTTATATATTTATATTTACTGTTTTAATTTTATTTACTGTTTTTATTTATTTATTTATTTATTTATTTATTTATTTATTTATTTATTTATTTAAGCCTTCTATAGTCACTAAGACGGCATCTATTTTTTAAAAACAGTACTGTAATAGTAAAAAAACTGCAATATTGTGAAAATTAAAGTAGCTGTTCTCTTGTTTAATATATCCAACATTTTATTTTATCTCTTGATAGTTCAGCATGATTTTTAGCATCATTAACAATTGTTATTATCAATGTTGAAAATAGTTAATATCATCAAAGAAATTGTGATTTGAAGCTTTTGATTAATAATGCATTCATTAAAAAAAAAAAAAGTAAAATTAACGTGGTAGATTAAGGTGTAGTTTTTCCTATGGCACGCAGAATAGGACACACTTTTACAATATTTTATATATTTTTAAAACAGCATTTTTAAGGATTTGATACTCATTTAAAATGACTTCCTTCTGTAACAAAAATATTTCTTGTGTATATAGTGATAAGTATAGTAATATAGATTGCATAGATTCATCGAATACATAAAAGAGGAAATGACTGCTGAGAAATGAAGAGAAAATCAATATAATTGAAAGCGCATGAACTGCGCAAAGCCAAATCCACCAGCATGAGTCATGAGACGTCACCTTACATGTGTGCTTGTTTGTGGCTTTTATGACACGGACACCATTCAATTTCAATTCTTCCTTTCAGTCTCTCTCTCTCCTACTCAATCTGAGTCACCACTTCAAACCTGCTGAAGTCTCTGTCTCTCTTTCTCTGACTCATTTCTCTATTTCACTCCCTGCCTCACTGACACTTAAGGTTTCACCTCTGCTCCTCCATCCCATCTTTTTGGACTCTGAGTCACACGTCTTTCTATTCAACGTCTATAAACTCGCTCCGTCGTTTTCCTCCATCAAACATGCGTCTTCCTCTTCAGACTTTGCTTCACAGTGGAAACATCAATCTCGTGACCTATTCCCCGCCAAAACATCTCTGCGTGGTTGTTTTTGAACCTTGTAAAAGATTGGATGTTGCTTTAAACGCGGAGTTCATCCAAAGAGTCAATCTTTAGTTCTGTTATTATTTACTTTTGCCCTCCTGCCATTCCAGAACTGTACGACTTTCTTTTTCTTTAGAATATAAAAGAAGTTGATCAGTATATCAGATGTCTTCTGAAAATAAATGTTGACATGTGGCATTTAAAACCCCCATCCTAAGTGCCTTGAAACATGTTGTATTATTCAGTGTGTTGACATCGTTTCCACTGAAGCATTAATCCCATGTAGAAATCTGATACACGAAAATATATGCAAAAGACATATGACACACAGTTATTTAAATTTCACATATATAAAATTAAATATGTTATATGTGCTACGTATATTTCGAAATAGTATATTGCAAAAATGGCTGTTTAAATTTTTTTTTTAATTTCTTGTAATTTCAAATATGTATATATGTTCAAATATATTATATATGAACACATATGTACATATTTGTAATTACAATGATTGAAAAATTAAATATCAAATGACCATTTTTGATCATATCAATATTTCAAAATAAATGTTGCATATATGACATTTTGTATATGTGAAATATATATGTTTTATATATATATGATTAAGTTCATTTATTAGTGTTTTACAAATATAAGTGGATTGAACATAAGAATTGTGTTGTTTCAGCTCTTTTTAAATACAGGCTAAGTAGTTTGAACAAACAGCAAGCATCATTTTTTTTGGAGTGTAGAAGCTCCTCCCCATACCCGTTTTAAAAATATAATACATGCTAAGTCTGTAATGCTGACTTTGTAAATTTCATATTTTAGTTTAAAATACATAATTTTGTAGTTTAGAAATTGATCTAATAAATTTTGTGGTCTGTTTGTAGACCACTGTTGAAGTTTGTGACTCCATTCACCATAATGGAAAGCATATTTAGACTGTCTGAATCGTTTATCCCCTATGTAGTGTACTATGGGTTGTTCAACATGTAGAAAGTAGTAACTGTGTTAACAAATGATGGGGGAGTGGCTAGTGTCTTTCATGGGTAGGGATTCTAAAGCATTAATTTGGACAGAATAACTAAAGCGCAGGTCGCTGTGATGATAATATCAAAATTGTATGTGTGATTGTATGTGTAATTGTATGTATGCTAAGCTTGATATCAATTATTCTAAACATCATTAATCCTTACTTACAGCTGATTTACACACTTACAGCTGATTTACACACCAGCTTTCTGTATGAAAAATCATAATCCATAGTAAGACTAAGGAGAAGTTTCAGTTTATTTCTAAGTTATTGTATGACTTTATGAGGAATTACGGTCCAGGTTTGATCCATAATTTGAATGCATAATTAGCTTGATCATCAGTAAGACCGATGTGGATTCTACTGACAGTATATTTCTTTATTTGATTGCTGCTGGCTTTGGATACTGGGAATTTAAAGCCTTTTTTTAAGCACTTTGTATTGTGCACATAAGTAAGTAGGCTAACAGTAAATGTGCCAATAAAACTGCATATTATAAATTCATTCATTCATTTTCCTTCGGCTTAGTCCCTTTATTCATCAGGGGTCGCCACAGCGAATGGAACTGCCAACTTATCCAGCATTTGTTTTACGCAGCGGATGCATATACACATCCATACACACTCATTCACACACATACACTATGGTCATTCATTCATTCATTTTCATTTCGGCTTAGTCCCTTTATTAATCTGGGTTCGCCAGAGCGGAATGAACCGCCAACTTATCCAGCATATGTTTTACGCAGCGGATGCCCTTCCAGCTGCAACCCATCACTGGGAAACATCCATACACACCCATTCACACTCATACACTACGGGCAATTTTAGCTTACCCAATTCACCTATACCGCATGTCTTTGAACTGTGGGGGAAACCAGAGCACCCGGAGGAAACCCACGCCAACACAGGTAGAACATGCAAACTCCACACAGAAATGCCAACTGATTCAGCCTGGACTCGAACCAGTGAACTTCTTGCTGTGAGGCGACAGTGCTAACCACTGAGCCACCGTGCTGCCCCCATATTATAAATTATACATTGAAAAACTAACTTGACTTAAAAGGAATGAATATAAAGTGCTTTTCATAAGCACTTTTATAATACTTTCATTAGTCATTTATATTTAGAGCTGTTCCCTTCCTCAGACTTGAAATTGTTAAATTTTTATGGAAACACAATAAACATTTCACCTAAATAATTCTACTGTGGTCAGGTGATACAATGGTCACATGGTATAAGTCATAGCACATCAGAAAATCCTGATGTAAGATGTAATTATGAGTTTTATGAGGGCATGAAGGCTTTCTACTAATTGGAATCACATAATTACACGAATGCAGCTTTTGTCTATCACTAATCCGGATGCATTTAAAAACCCACCTTTTTCTCTACAGTCTTCATAATTAAAACTTTCTCTTAATTGCAGTCCATCGTCACAGTGCAATTGTCTTTTAAACCATACATTGAATGCAGAATGAGTTTGACAAACCAGTATGTGGTTAGATGTTTTGATAATAAAATGATCATGGCAGAAGATTAACGTGAGAGGTTTTTGTCTTTCAGTATCATCCATTTACATCTATCATATATCTATTATATAATGTTTCAGTGTGGTTGAAGAATGTTTGGAAAAAATGCTTGAAAATCCTATAGTGTGGATGAAGAGCATTTTGAAATGAAAACACCACTTCTAAACATAACCAGATTAATGGAGCCAGAGACACCAATACCTTTTAATGGTTATATCAGACAAATAAGACATTTTTAGTGTTAAATGTATGTCAGAAACATGCTAAACAAACCCTAACCCATGTATTGCCTTATATAAACTAGTTGATTAGGTAAGTAAACTGCAAGTACTGTACACATACTGTAAAATAAAGTGCAACCACATTCAGTTTTAATGTACTGTATGGAAAAAGGTAGCATATACATTGACAGTAATGTTAGTAAAATGTCAAATTTATTTATATACAGCTGGCCCAGATGCTGAACAATAAATCAAACAAACAAAGAAAGACAAAAACATAATAATTTAAATAAATTAATTAATAATGCATAAAAAAAGGTTTAAATAAAATTACAACCCAATAACTATGAATCTACTTCCTTGTACAGAAGTAAATCACTAAAGAGGCATTTTACAGGGGCTGTGTTGAATTTGTGGTGTAACTGCAATGGATATTCATCATATAAAAACCATTTGTGTAGTCGATAATATGTTCATATATAAAGCACACAATGGGGGATGCTTGTGCATTGGTCTGTATGTGTGTTTAATGGTGATTTCCAACACAAGCACTATTGAACATCTTGATTCCTGTACGTGTGTGGGTGGAACGCTCATGTTTGTCAACTCAATTTAACTAAGTGCAATTAAGAGTCAATCAAGCATGTAGAACAATTACACCTATGACCGATTTCCCTCAAAACACACACACACACACACACACACACACACACACACACACACACACACACACACACACACACACACACGCATGCACGCGCACAGTGAAATGGTGGTACTTTCCTGAGTGTTCATCATCAATAACCAATGTCTTTATTTAAACACTAGATGTTTTACTTTTACAACTGATTGTAGGAATTTGTTCTAGAATGTTCTGTCTTTTTCAGTCAATGTACTGGTAGATTGTTTGATTGTGTGATTTGATAACTCTGGACAAATTAAATTGCAGGACTGACCATTTGATTGCTCTGTTATGTGTACTGCCCACGAGTTCTTTTTGTTTAAAGCTGCTGTATAGCATGCATAAAATGTTCCTATTGCCTGGCAGAAATATATTAGGTATCATGAGGAATTACACCTGTCTTTTTGACAGCCTTAGAAAAAAGAAAGAAAGAAACAAATACAGAAACAACAACAACAACAACAACAACAACAACAACAACAACAACAACAACAACAACAACAACAACAACAACAACAAAATGATCATGTCTCTTGCATGTTACCAAAAAAGAAAAACAAACAAAAAGGTCCTGCAGAAGTTTGCTACTATTTAATTAAAACACACCTGAACAAACTAATCAGTCTTTAAGATCACTAGAAAGCTAGAGGCAGGTGTGTTTGGTTAGGGCCCTCCAGGACCGAGTTTGCCCACCCCTGTACTGTGTATTTGTCTGAAGTAAATCTTTAAGCACATTCCTACAGGAAGATATGTTTAAAATGATTGTGTGGAGCTGAAGTCAAAACTGAGTCAATTTTACTCTTTTTTTATTGTCTCTCTTTAACATTATGTTACTAAGTAACTTTGCTAAAACATGTCAGCTGGAGCAGTCCTTGGAGTATAAGTAGACTGATTGCTCAAAGAGATAGTTCACCCAAAAATTAAAACTCGCTGTAAGTTTCCTCACCCTCAAGCCATCAATCATTTAGGTTACCTTTTTTTTCTTCACTCAGTTTTTAACGAAGAGTCTTATCCTAAATGTGGTCAATGGTCATTTATAAAATGGAAGTCAACAATTGCAGGCACTTTGAGAGTGAAATAAGCACATACAGTACAGACAAATCAAAGTTGATACAGTACATGTGACTTCTGACATTTTTACACCATATTTAAGTTTAATCCACAGCTTCTGCAAGCAATGCATTTTATGAGGTGATAGCATTTTGTGTTATTAAATTTATTTAATACAGGTTATCATTCAGAATAAGCACAAGTATGTACCTTTTTAAAAACAATACAACAGTTAGGTCCAGCCTGTCCATTGTAATAAAATACTGTGCCCTATTTGCATCAAACATGGCACAAACATTAAAACAGTTTTACTTGGGTCACTATATACTTCGTATATACTGTTGAAGGCAAAATAATTAGCCCACCCGTGAAATTGTTCATCTTTTGAAAATACTTCCCTAGTGTTGTTTAACAAAAGGAAAGGACATGTTTACAGTATTTCCTATAATATATGTTTTTTTTTTATTAGAGAGATAACCTTATTTGTTTTAGTTGCCTGGAATAAAAGTATTTTTAAATTTAAAAAAAAAAATTTAAGATCAATATTATTAGCCTTCTTAATAAATAGTTTTTTCTTCTTTGATTAGCTATAAAACAAACATCCTGGTTACGTAACCCACATTCCCCAAATAGGGAACTCCAACATGTGTCTGGAACCAGACATATGGGAGTTTGCCAGACGACCAATCACTCTGAAGAGTAAGAAAACGGGCCAATGAATGCCAAATGAATTGGCTGAGCTCAGCTCCACAGCTGACAGCGATTATCCATTAGTAAGCTATAAAAGCCGGCAGCTGAGCAGTGAGCATTAGAATTTTTGCCTGCTGAAGAGCCGATCACTCAGCTAACAGCTGGAGACTCAGCTGCTGTGGCAGTGAAGACACACGTCTCCGTTCCCTTTTCGGGGAACATGGGTTACGTACATAACCAGAACGTTCCCCATCATGGGAACTCCAACGTGTGTCTGGAACCACAGCAGCTAAGCCTGTCACGCTCCTGATATGCAGTTTGCCAAGCATAGCATGAGCACACCAACATCACCAAAAGCCCAATCTTCCAACCTTCTAGTTAAGCTACTTAAGCCTTTGAATCAAAATTTTACCTGCATACAAGTATCTTGCAAATTGACTACAGAATAACCAATAACCAATACCTAATAAATAAAATAACTATAAAAAAGTTGTTCAAAAATGTGTTCCAAAATGTGTTGTCTCTGTTCAACAACACCCTGCAAATATATATATATATATATATATATATATATTTATATATATTAAAGAATTAGTTTTACAGGAGGGCTAATAATTTTTAATTCAACTGTATAAATATAATCATTCTCTCTATCAAATATGATACAAATATGACAATTTGCAACCTTCAAACGTCAAATCTTTTTGTAAAGTTCTCAATGCTTTTATAAGTTTTCTAGTCCTCTTTTCCTTAACTGTGGGGTCATCAGTCTGGGACGGCCAGGAGTGGACTGTCACAGCCAGCATGAGAGCGGGGCGGCAGTTCTTCAAATGCAGTTTCTCATCAATGAGGTACCGAACACCCACATATGCAGCCACACATATATATTCAAGCAGATTTTCATGCGCACAGCATATGTAGATAGCACGTAGGAGGGCAGAGTGCATCTGTGTGCGTTTATCTGTAATTCAGGATAGATGGCATGTGTGTAAATGCACGCTCAGCTCTGCAGAGGAGGACGTTTAGGTCAAGAGCTGCTCTCCCTCTTGGCTCTGTGGTGTTAATGCAGTCAGTCATTATCAGACGTGTCAAGTGCCGAATATTTCTCAGCCTCTCTGTCTCACTCTTACACACACAAACCCTTATCAGCTCATGAATAACAAGAAGTTAGTGTGGTAACAATAGAAAGTGGGAGAATTGCCAAGGTGGCCATTTTGGAAAACAACAATTTAGGAATGCTCTCCAATTTTCCATTTCTATATCCTTTCGGTTCTCATCAACCCTGTATAAACAGCTCTGAAGTGAGCAGGAATTGGTGTTCGCAATCCATTTTACTTTTGCAATGGAAGATTTTTTAAGAGTGCAGAATAGCATTTAGGGCACAATTTTATCCATTGGGAATTTAGTGGTTAGTGAAAAGTGGAGCCAGACCTGAATGTGAGTTTGCAGTCAATTGTCGAGATGATGAAATTTTTGCCCAAGGAATCAGGCCATGTTTGATTGAACTCCTTTCTTTCTGAATACTGAGATAATGATGAGGACACAGAGGCTAAAGGTCAAGTTCACTTTTTTTTAGCATTCCGATATCTAAGGAGGTTTTTCAACCTGCTGAAAACACTGGCACCTATATGGTCGGTATTTATAGATCAAACCAGAATGCATATTTCTGTGTCTCACTTCAGTGCCACTTAACGTCCAGAGCTATTGACTAAAATTATGGACAAACAGAGCACTGAAAAGCATGCTTATTATATGAAGAAATCAATAGGCTATGTTTTAAATCACTAGCCTGTAGGTAACAAAATTGTAATTTGTAATTAATGTGAAAGCAGCACACTGTATGCACGCAACACAGTTTTTCTAACTGTACATTTGATGTATGAGCAGCTCGCACATACGCTCTGAAATCTTTTTTCACTACTTAATTCACCCACTAGATGTCAACACTAAATCGTGCCGTTGTTTGTTTTACTGTTGGATATTAAATTAAGCAGCAGAAACAACCATACTGAGCACAGCAATAACAACTGTACTTTAAAGGAGTGCAAATACATTTTTATCGATCGAAACCTTTGTGAAGAAGCACAGACACCGCAAGTTATTGTATGATGTCTGCGAAAGAGTTTGGGGAACAGAGTTAGCTAGTTAGTTTGTTCAGCAATGCTATGATCATTCATCATCAAGTAATGCGCCTCATGTTTGTCACAGCTTGTCATAAATTAAATGTCATTGCCTCTATTATGAAGACTAAGATGGTTATCTTTATATAATTGTGGTGTAAAATAAAATAGCATGGGTCTAAAATGATGGCCTAATATTTGCTATTGCCAATCATTACTTTGGAAAGTTGTTTCAGATGAAGAGAACATTATTGCATTTGGATTACAAATGATAGACAAACATGGTTTTCTTCTGAATAACATGCTCTGAAGATTTGTTCTCACAGACACACATGAGATTGTAGCAATATCTTGGACAAATATTGTGCACACATGCTCTTGCCATTTTATCCCGAGGAACATTATTCAGATATTACACATCAGGGATTCAACATTCATTCATATTGATTCCATTAACAACAGAGAGTTACCAGTTTAAATAGCACTCTTTATCACAAGGGATGGCACCACATTAACCAGTTATATTCATATAATTTACACCATGCCATATAATCTCATTTAGTAGAATACAGCATTCATTCATTCATTCATTTTCCTTCGGCTTAGTTCCAGATTTATCAGGGGTTGCCACAGCTGAATGAACTGCTAACTACTCTGGCATATGTTTTATGCAGCGGATGCCCTTTTAGCCATAACTCAGCACTGGGAAACACCCATACACTCTCTCATTCGCAAACTTATACACTAAGACAATTTTGTTTATTCAGTTCACTTATACTGCATGTCTTTGGACTGTGGGCGAAACTGCCCTGAATACAGCATATTTATTCTAATGTAATTTACACAATTTTCCTCCATCTCCATCCTTCATCCATTGTTTCTATTCTCTCATCAGTGATATTTTAGCATTATTTCTATAGTATTTAAATAATATCAAAGTATTTGCTATTAATAAGCTGTAATTTTCTATTTTCATTATGAATAATTTTTTACTTTAGTTTTATGTTTTTTAATTTATTTTGTCATTTCAGGACTCTAACTTTACTTTTGCTGATAACCGCAGTGATTTTCATTAGGATACATGTTATTGCAAAATATCCAGTTCAGAAATTCATTGCCATGCTGAAGTGTATTTGCAAAATGTGTTGCAAATTCACATTGACCTAAACGTGGCACAGCTAAAGTTTCCTCTCAACGTGTGTTTTCCTCTTCCTCTTTGTCTTCTGGTGCACTGGTGCAATCTGTTTACCTAAACACCATCTCCATGGAAACACTGTTGTCAGTCACCTGACTGATGAATCTGGATTCAATGTACTGAGAGACACAGACAAGAAAACAAAGACAGAGACAAAAAAATAATAAAAAAATCATGAAGACCACTCATAGATCTACTGTTCACCCATGATCACTCTCAGATTAGGCAGTGATGTGATACAAACTTGTGCCATGTTCTCATTTAAGAACTGAAATGTCACTCATTTTTTCAAGCTGAATTATTTGCTTCCTTGACATTGAGCCTGGCATTTGAAAAGAAAATTAGATATGGGCAAAAGAATATCATATAGGTCAAAATTATATAGGGCTTGCAGATAAAGCAGGTCAGAAAGACTTTTGTCATCCTGACAGTGTCAGGCATTGTGGTAAAATTATTTTTCACACCCATACTTTTAGACACTTTCATCACTTTTTTGCTCTCTCTCATGTTCCATCCTTCATTACATGAAGACCATTCTGAGTTTTGTAATACATGCAGTACAGCTTTACTTGTGGCAATTCTCTCACCTCAGACTATTGCAGTCTCTATCTATGAAGGACTTTAATGTCATGAAATATGCATGAAATGCATGAGAAAACAGTAAGCAGAGTTACACAGACTGAAATGTATCAATGTGACAAAATAAATTAAGGTTTATCATTTCCCGAAAACCATATGAGCAAATTCGTATTTCATTTGTGACCTGCAACATGCATTGTTTGTAGCATAATATCCTAAATGATAGAAAGTGAATTTTAGGACATTGAAGTGAAAAGGGAAGCACATTCAGAACTTCAGATACAATCAATTAAATTCCAGGTGTGAGGAGTGTGTTATTATGAGGAGGTGTGAAGAGTGGGACATGAAATGCATTATTTTGAGGTACAATGGATGATGCAATATGCTTTGTCAGTGACAAACTGGAATAAAATACCAGAGTAAAGTTTCAGTAAATCAAAGTAAATCAAATTTGTCTATAGCTCATACGCTGTGTTTGTGGGCATTCGCATGTTCATATGGCTGTCATGTAATTTGCATTTGAAAGCAGAAGGCAGAAATTCATTGCAGATAATGAGTTAAATATTACAGACTGTGCATCACGTTAATTTTATACAGATTACAAAACCAGAGAACATTTGTTTTAAAAGTATATTTTTCAGGCTTTGTTTTTTTTTTTTTTTTGTTATATTCATTCATTCATTTTCATTTCGGCTTAGTCCCTTTATTAATCTGGGGTCGCCACAGCGGAATGAACCGCCAACTTATCCAGCACATGTTTTACGCAGCGGATGCCCTTCCAGCTGCAACCCATCACTGGGAAACATCCATACACACCCATTCACACTCATACACTACGGACAATTTAGCTTACCCAATTCACCTATACCGCATGTCTTTGGACTTGTGGGGGGAAACCTGAGCACCCGGAGGAAACCCACGCCAACACGGGGAGAACATGCAAACTCCACACAGAAATGCCAACTGACCCAGCCGAGGCTCGAACCAGCGACCTTCTTGCTGTGAAGCGAACGTGCTACCCACTGCGCCACCGTGAGGCCCCAGTTTTGTTATAATGATGAATATATACAAGTAAAAATATACCCTTTGCAATTTCAAAATCTGTGTTTATGTTATCAATACAACCAAAAATGACAGAGTATTTTAAGGTTGTTTTATGGTCGTCAAATAAAAATGCGTTCTCATGCATATACGCGTGAATGGGGGTTAAAATTTTGTTTTAGGTCTCCTACAACATGTTTATTTTTATCCAAAAACACTTAGATAACATTTTTTTTTCATTGATTTGCATTGTGCATCACTTCATTTCTCAGTGTCTGAAAAGATTAATATAAGAATCCCGCCTCTCTAAAGTTTCAGCTCTGAAAACTTCTTCAGCCCTTGAAACAAACAGCACAATGATGCAAACAGTAATGATGGCTCTGGGCCCCATTTCAGAAAGGAGGTTAAATGAAAACTCAGAGTATGCTAAACCTGCAATGGGAGAAACTCTGGGTTTTCCATTTTAAAAATGGCAGGTTTGTCAAACTCGAGACAGTAGGGTAAGTCAAGCCTGTTTCTGAAAGAGAGGTAACTTTTACTCAGTGTCAGTTACTGTGGTAACTTACTCTGTGAACCTAACCTGGTCAGGAGCAGGTTTTATTTTCTAAAGAGTTTCTGTCAGTCTCCTCCCCTTTTTTAAAGGCGAAGTGGTATTTTTTCGCCTTAGCCTTAGTCATTTCTTGCCTACATTTCAGTCACACAAAGAACAAAGTTACGAGAATGGCTTGTCCTTTTTTGGGAAAATTACAATTAGATTCAATACCATAGTTTTAAGCTTTACTTTTGATATTACTGCAAAAAATAAATAATTAGCTTAAATTCACTGACCTTCGACAGAGACTTGTACTGTAACTAGATTAATGGCATTATTACTTGTTCTAAAAACTATTTTTTAGTACTGCTTACATTTTAAATGTCCTATAAATCTCTACCACTTAATCAATAAAGGCAGACACACAAGTGCACTTTTAAATCTTTTAAAAACTCAATTTTAGAAATTTTATCTTAAACTGATCAATGTGTGTAAAAGTGGGAAATTAAACATTTCCACTGAACATTAAGTTAATGTTATGCATTCTTGTTTTGTCAGATTTGTTGTAGAAACTATGCAGTAGCCTATTTTATGTAATTTAATGCAATTACATGTAAAATAACTTCAAAATTACAGCCAATTCCCCACTTTTTTCCAAGTAAAAAGTCTATAAACGTCACACATTACTTATTTTTTACTATACTTAAATATTTAAATACTTTAAATATTTTAAATTTAAACTTATGCATTAACTTGAGCAGCTATGTTTTCCCACACTAACTGTCTCTGTTTCGCCGATGCAGTGGTGTTGCTTCTTTTTTTAAATATATGGTCATATTTGCTATACCTTTGCATGAGCACATCAAGTTCAGCTGGAGATAAAAATGCTAATCTCTTTTTTTTGGATGTTGCCATGGTGACTCGTAATATCTGCGCTCCATTGATAATGCCTTTTTATAGTCGCGGTGTGCACGCTTAACTCTGAATTAGTCTACTCAGACTTGATTGACCTAACTCAGAACAGCTGTTCTGAAACCAACAAGTTTTTAATCTCTCGGTAAGTCAACTCAGAGTTCAAGTTTAAACTCTGAGTTGGTTGAACTTCCTTACTGAAACAGACCCCTGGTTTTGCAGTTTCAATTTAAGTCCGAGTCCTCATCTTTTCAAAGTCATTGCAAAGTGGATTTGCTTTTATATAACATCTTCTCAACATCTTGACAAGACAACAATACCCAAACTCATCCTGTATTTGAGGGTCAAAGTAGACATCATTCATAGGCAGTCAACAAAGACCGTAGACTGGTGTTATGCTGATTTGTTACACACATATGCATGTTAGGCAGTTTGTTTATTTATTTTGGGAAAATAGCTCTTGGTCGTTGATACTTTACATTCACAAAAATATATATTAGGGCGCAGTTTTGTTTGCTTTGTCTGAGAGTATTAACATTGGAGTATGAATTGAATATTGTAATAATGCTTATGTTTCCATAGGGGGCGCTGGTCACAGCCTGTGCCGACGATACGCTGCATCTCTGGAGCCTGCGACAGCGACTTCCAGCTATCCTACACTCTCTCAAATTCAACAGAGAGCGGTGAGTATGCTTTATTCACAGTACAAACCGCATTTTATTATCAGGCATATGCACAGAGGAATCGTAATATATCAAGTCAAAAATGAACTTCCCAAGGATTTCATTAATAATTTGATTTTTATTTATTTAATTGTACATTGAAAGTGAGAACCCATCTCAATATTTCAACTCGAGGAGAAGTTGCTGACTGCCCAAGGCTGGTCAGAATGAATATGTGATAAAGTAAACACAGAAAGCCGAAGGCTGTAGACTGAAGGCAAGTCTGAATATTTTAAAGTGGCGTAGCTCCAGTCTTCTCTCTTCTGTTCTGTTTCTAACTGGGTTGTGAGGATGTTCTTCTCTAAAATTGTAATGGACACAGTTGGCTAAAGTATTTATTAACAAAAATACAAAATACATCAATAAATCAAGCATTAACCTTACTAAGGTGTCTTGTATTTATGAGCACCAGCATATATTTAGACCACATAAAAATCACAACAGAGTTAAAAGGTTTTAATGTCATGTATGTGTAATATACATTTATAAATAAAATGCTTCATATTATTCTTCTAATTATTCATATTTATAATATCATAACATTGTATATGTGCGATCATATGTAATGCATAATTATTTTATAAACTTTTATTTTTTATGTTTATTTTACAATTTGCATTACTTTACTTAATTAAACCAATCATTTATAATTATATGACTTATAGCATTGTTTTATATATAAACTGAACTACATCCATATATAGATGTTTGCCAACTATTTTATTTATTATGTATTATGGTAGGGGGGTGGGTAATTTTGTTAAACATTTTTAACCATTGACCATAACTCATTAGTTTAAGACCTCACTTAACTTTAATCTTATTACAACCATTCCTGGGCTTCTCAAACTGTGCACTATTCACGCAATGGAAACTGACCCGCTAGGTATGACTAATATGGCTTTTGTCAGTCTGCTTCCTCTGGTGAATGAGTCAGGGTCAGCTTTAATAAATGTCGCTTTCATTCAGAGATGTGAAATGTGGTGGTTTCTTTATGGGTAATGGCCTTTTGGAGTCGTATAAACATATAGCAGCCTTTCAGAAAGTTTGAACAAAAACACTGACACATTCTTTACAAACAGAGAGACCTTGAGTGAGTCAAAGAGAAAATCATGTAAAGTCTTTCTTTATTTTTGTGTATTTTGTACCTGATCACTCGATGTGTAAGAGGAGAATCTTGTCTGAATGTGGCTTCCTACATTTAAAAAATAATATTTAGGCCTAACAAATAAGATTTATGTATTCAGATTGCATCTAGATTTTCCATCTATTTGGATTACATACTTTCAACATAAATTAATAGTTAATAAACTTTATGTGATTTGATATTTGTTAGTTAAACATAAATGAAACAAATAAGAAGAAGATTTATGTAATAATATCAATAAATCCAATGAGTTTTAAATTCTTATTATTAATTTAATCTGTTGTGTGGAGTAAGGAGTTGCATCAGTTTTGCCCCGAATATTAAGTAAATTAATCTCATCGAATTTAAATGAACTATTTAACTATACAGCTAGTGCGTCATGGTGGCGGAGTGGGTAGCACAATCGCCTCACAGCAAGAAGGTCGCTGGTTCGAGCCCTGGCCTGGTCAGTTGGCATTTCTGTGTGGAGTTTAAATGTTCTCCCCGTGTTCGTGTCGGTTTCCTCCGGCTGCTCCGGTTTACCCCACAGTCAAAAGACATGCTGTACAGGTGAATTGAATAAGCTAAATTGTCCGTAGTGTATGTATGTGAATGCAAGAGTGTATGGGTGTTTCCCAGTGATGGGTTGCAGCTGAAAGGGCATCTGCTGCGTAAAACATATGCTGGGTAAGTTGGCGGTTCATTCCGCTGTGGTGACACAGCGGTCCGCTGTCGATTTAAACAGATTAAGATTGATTCTAAAGAATCTGACAACCTTCCTTTTTTTAAAAATTGGCAAATTAAATAAAAGCTAAAGGTTACAAACAGTTAATGATAAACTTCACCATGATTCATTTTTTTTGTATAGTTCCTATCAATGTGTTGATTGCCAATGAACAGGAAAAAACAAAATAATAAAATAGGAAATATTTTATTTGTCATACTGTAAAAGTCAATCCACTTACCCTCAAATAAAATGCATTCAGAAGCAGATGATCCATTCAATACCCAAATAATGATTATTTTAGGATTTATTAATTGTGTATAAATAAGAATATAAAGCCGTATAAATAAAAGCAACTTTATTTTAACTTTATTTTGTGTCACATTTTTGCGTTTGTGAATATTTCACAATGTAATATGGCTACAGTATATTGGACCTGACAGCAAACCTGCAGCTTGTGTGAGAGTACAGGCTAGAAATCAAAATAAAGAAGCAATATTTCACATGCAATGAGGGTGTTTACACGGAAATCTCAAAGGCACAGCCACATAAAAAGGTCAGTTTAATTGCCAGGGTCTGAGAGAGGGTGAAAAACAGTCATCTGACAAGAAAATTATGACTGTATTTGGCACAAGGAACCTTGAGGCAAACCAGCTAAATCACAAAATGCTCTCTGACATTTTGCAGCTTGGAGTCCAGAAGATGCCGAATAAAAATTCATTGGGTTGACTGTGCACATTTGTGTAAAGTTGTGCAGTCCTACATACATTAGCATCTTCATAACCTCCAGTGATTTTTTTCAGATCAGACTGTATATTGCTGTACCCAATGCTGTATATTGCTGTACCCATTTTCTAATTTACAAATGCATTTACACTGTGATGCCTGAGGGAGTGTGTAGTATTTTCCTAGAGATATTGTCCACTAATTTTGTATTCTCTTGAACTCTTGGCACCTTCTGAATTAAATTAACATGACCATGTGGACGTGTGAGAGAAGAAATGATTTATGACATGTATTTAGTTTTTCCTTCATTTAATGTTGTTAGGTTTCTCATGCAGAAATTAAATGTTTACATTTTAAATAGAACCCCCCCCCAATCGCTTAATGTACATAATTCATTAGTAATCAAACTGGCTCTGGACTAAAAAGCATTTATGTAAACACCTTAATTAATTAGAATTAGTTTTATCAGAAATAAATGTAGTTTAATCAGATTGGAAAGGGCAGATATCTGTAATAACTAGATAGATTGGATTAAATAATACAACTATATCACATGAATAAAAACAAAAACAACAACAACAACAACATAATGAAAATTATAATAATTTATAGTAATTATTTTTGGGTGTTTGTTTTCACTTTTTACAGTGTATATTTTATGACTTGCCAATGTGTGTATGCTTATTTACTTCTTGCATCATATTGTTTTGTCAGTGGATATGTTTGAAAATGTATTAATGCCTTGTTAACACACAGTTTGATTGTTTATAGGAATGACACCTTTTTGTGTGAAAATTCAGGGTTCCACACAATTCCTTTATGTTGTCCCAACACAAATTAAGTAAATTAATCGGGGTTTTTTTTTTTTTTTTTTTGTTTTTTTACTAATTTAAGTAGATTGAACATGAAACAATTAAATTGTCCCCCCAAAAACGTGAGAATGTGTTGAACAAGCAGCAAATGTCATTTTTTGAGTGTGGACAACTCTCTCTGTCACATTATACAGTCTCGGATGTTCTGGGTTTTCATGTGTAGTTTTGATCATTTACAGAGACACAGTGAGCCATTTGTCATTTCAAAGTTTAGATCCAGTTTCTGTTCTCTGCCAAATCTGCTCCTGTCAGTTTTGCGGTCTGCACGCTCTTTACTGAGGTATAAAAGCTTCCATTGGCTAATTAACAGTTCAGTTCAATCGTGAGTGGACTTTGAAGTAGACTTCACAGTGCATTCTGCCATCTTAAGTGAGATTCCATTCTGAAGGGAAAGAACTTGTTTAGTTGAAAGGGCACTGCCAACGTCAAAGGGAATTAGGGTGCATCGATATTTTACTTTACAGGAAGCGGAGATGGAAATTTAGCCATCAGTCTTTGAGCACTCAAAGAAGTTAGAATAAAATAAAGACTCTGAGGTTTAGACATTGTTAGTGAACTGAATTAGTGCCAGGTGGTATTTGTACATAGTGAATTGACACAAGACTTGATATCCAAATAAGACTTTAAATCAAATTACAGTGAAATAATATAAAAGATAATATAAAAACATTGTTTATGTTTGTTATATTAAACATCACAGGAGACATTTATCACTAATTTGAGTGCTTTTAAGTATATTAATTAAAGTAATAATACATCTACTTTTATAAAATACAATGTATTATATAAATGTATATTACATGAATGTGCATTATTTGTATTTACAAAAGTATTTTATGTCATCAGATCTCTGTATGATGATACCAAGTGAAGTGATCTTCAAGAGATATCCTGTGCTCAGGGAATAGGTAGCAGTGAACACTGTGTAGGGCCCCTGGCAACACAGCTTAAGATTTAAGGGATGAAACATTCATTAGTAGAGCTTTTGCTATCTGAATGTCATAAGACTTTGCAGATATCTTCGATATTTACTTTAATCTGTGCCATGATGATTAAAGCTGATAGGCAGAATTTGAGTATTTGCGTATTATTTGAGATTAAGATGCTATGTGAACAGGATCTTTTTGAGCAAATGTGATCCCACAATTCCAAACACTGACAGTGTTTTTCAATATGGGAAATGTTGTATGTTATAGTAATGGATTTTTCTTGGTCTATCCAATTATATAAAAATATGTGTCCTAAAATGACCCTTTGTGTACAAACAGCTATAGATACCGCTAATAAGATCTCATTGTGAGTATTTTTTATTCCCCTGACAATATTTTGGTGGTTATATAGCCTTGGGCTGTCATACAAGCTATTGTGATTTCTCAGGACACCTATTTTAGTGATATGCGCTTGGAAGAAAAGATGTTTTATGAGTAGTTTATGTGCATGGGTGTACTGACAGGCTTGTCAGGAGTTTTTATTTTTTTATTTGTTTATTGTTTGGCAAGGAATCGTTAGTCATGAATCATTTCAAACAAGGTACTCTATTTTTATATTTAAACAATCTTAAATACAATGTATATCCTAAATAAAAAACATATTGTTAGGAGTGATGATAATTATTAAATTATGAGTGACAAATCTGCATATTAGAATAAATTCTGTAGGACTGACATCCATAGAAATAAACCACACTTTAAAATGTAATACAACATTAAATGTATATGATATTGTGTTTTTTAAAATTTCCCCCCTTTTTATGGAATTAAAATAAATGCATAAGATGATGAGCAATCTTTTTTTTCCAAAACATTAAAACTGTTACCAGCCACAAACCCAATGGTAATGTACAGTATATTTGAGTTTTTTATGATCGATTATAATACTCATAAACCACATCAGCCACATGGGACACAAGCATTATATTAGCATCACACAGAGAGCTCTGATTAACGAGTGTCACAGAGCGTATTGTGCCATCGAACTGAAACATCTCAGTAAAACTGCTTAGCAATAGTTGTTTTGAGACAGTATGAGATACAGGTTTTTGCTCGCTCTGTGTTTTCTGGGTACAACTAATGAGCTTTGTTCCCCTCCATAATAACCGATGATTGTGTTCATCTCCTCATCAGACCATCTGGAACAAACAAATAAAGTCACGGTTTCTCCCACCGTGACAGTTTCACACACACATGCATTACCAGGGAATTCTGCTATCTTATGTGTGTGCCTTGACCCTGAAGTGTTTTATATCAGGCTTTATTAAAATTATGCAAATTCACATGTAATAAGAAATGGGTTTTCAGTTCAGTAGGTGCCTGTCTGAGTGTGTGTGTGAGCGCGGCTGGGTGCTTGCTTTGGTGCACGGCTGTGTCAGATGACAGAGATTTGCAGCTCAGCAGGGTCAAGAGACAGACTCAGGGGGGCTATAAGACTGATTCAAGATGCTCAGCATGCTTGTCTGTCACAAAAATACAAGCTGCTTTCATCATACTACAGAATCACACAGGCCAAAAATATTGCGTTTTTGGATGATTTTTAACTTATATGTATTGGCAGTATGAAACCTAATCTTTTATATTTCGTCAGCTGTCAAGGAGGTGTCGTAAGCACACAGTGCAATTGGTGACATGAATGCACAGCTAAACTGTCTGCTGTGTAGAAATATGAAAACAGTTAAACATGAACATGATGTATGTAGGTGGAAGCAGGGTGCTAATTACACAGGGGGTTAATGCTTAAAAACTAGATGTGTGGGGGTCTGGAATATAGTTTGCACAGATCTGTATCAGTCGGTGATTTAAACAGACACATCTAGCCCACCAATAGGCACAAAGACCTCAAAAGACACCTTTTCTTAAAATTAAGTGTGGTATCTACATATATCTACAAAATAGTACAACTATTTAAGTAATAGACAACTATGCTCACACATGGAAGTAAATAATAAGTGTGATCTTTTATGATCATCAATTCATTGGTGCAGGTATGCAAACTTGTCCCCTTTCAGCAAAATTCACTATTTTATATGAACAAAACATCTGATAATTATTTTTTAAATAGCCCTTCACAGCTTACTGTCAGAATCCATTCAATATCCATAAAAAGCACTTAAAATAAGTTTGATTAATAAATTAGAGAGAGTCGTTCTGTACTATCATTTACAGTAGATCCACGTAAAAGCTAAACTAAGCACAACACAGTGTGTTTTTTTACTTCATGTAAAGTTAGAGATGTGAAACAGTGGCACTGTAATGGACATTGCTATGTTATTATTGTCTTTGCAATCGTTTTTTTTTTATTGTCTTTGCAATCAGCAATTTAAAGTCTGTACAATTTTAATATGATTGTGGTTTCTACGATTACAAGCTTAATCACTTAATCAAGTGTTTTGTTTGAATGTGATAAAGTTTACCTGCAATGTTTCCTAAGTCTAAACACAGAAGAAATTTTGCTGCTGATGTTTAGTATACACTTAATTGGTTTTACTGAAGTCCTAAACTGAGCTGAACTTTTAGTATAAGTCAAAATATATTTAGTTTGTTTATTTAATAAAATAATAAAACAACTGTAAAAAAACAGGATGCGTTTTATGCATCACTGATCTATTTAGTTGTCTGTATATTGAATTTATCGTAATAACTTTAATGTAGTCTATACTTAAAGCACTAGCACTAGGGAAAAATCTCATATTTCCTGAATGAGGACATGGTATAGGAAATACACAGTATTCAATAATTAGGAACAGGATCACAATAATCTTGATAGGGACATCCTTAACCAATCAATTTTCATATGGGGTTGCATTCTGAAATAGTTTTTGGACATTGATATAAAACGTTTTTACTTATTTATTTTTTTTGCAAATGATTACTATTCAAAAGTGTTTAGGTTTGTACCTTTTTTCTCTCTTTTTTAAAATGATTGTTTTAGCATTGTTTTGATTGTTTTTCTCACAATTACACAATTACAAGTTTTCATTTTCACATGATCCTTCAGAAATCACTCTGATAATTTAAATTTACTGCTTAAAGGGATAGTTCGCCCAAAAATAAAATTTATGTTATCATTGTCTCAAACTTCACTTATCAAAAACCCTTTGAGCTTCTTTTAAATTTTTTTTAAATGTTGGAAACCAGTAGCCTACCATACTATTAGTTTATCCTACTAAAAAAATTATAGGAACCGTTGGAAATTTTTCTGAAGAAAGAAATTATTATTATTATTATTATTATTATTATTATTATTATTATTATTATTATTATTATTATTATTATTAATATTGTTATTATTATTATTATTATTAGTTAATAAACAGTTTTAATACCACAAATGTTTGAATGGTAGATTGCATCTCATAAACTATTGTAGGTTAAACATTATTTTTATCATGCCCTTCAAACATATTATTGAGCATAAGCTCATAAGCATTAAGCATTTGCAACTACATAAGCATTTGCAACTAGATGTACATAGAGAATTTGTAGACTAGTAGAATAAGCTGGCATGCACGTGTTATTTATATTCAGTAGAATGTCTATTGGGGATACCATACAAATACATACAAATAAAACAAAAGTAATCTGCCCCTCATCCTACACTACACAGATATTAATGTAATCACATCTCTTTTAGGCTGTGCTGTTTTGACCTTGACCGCCTCAGAGGCCTACAAGAAGCTCAATTAGTTACTCACAGAACCGTCCAAAGAGCATTTTGGAACAGTTGCTTCCTAAATGCCCTTATCACCATAATAGTAATTTTCTCATCTGGGTCTTCCATGTGTTCCAGTCAGAAACAGGAAAGCGTGCATTAGCATGGCCAGGTGCTCCATTAGCATTCTAACCCTGACAAGTTTAGCTGTCTGTCTGGCGTCTCACAACCTTCATTTCCAATCACCTCGACTGTCTGAAGACCCCAGGGGTGTGAGGGGAGGAAAACACAGAGAGATGTAATGAGTGTGGACAGCACCGAATTACCGTGTGCTGGTCTTTATTTTCTAGTTAACCTGCTTATAAGGATGATGGATGATGCCACTGGATGGATTTCAGAGTGAAGTCTCAGAAAGACTCTGCATATGTGATCGTTTTATTGATCGCTTACTTAATTACTCGCCAAATGCTTCATGTTTGCAAAAGGATTTAAGTATCTGTGATGTGTTGTGTGGTGCAAAAGTGGATGTTTATTTGGAGAAAAATCACAGCTTTCTGAATTTAGTTTTTTATTAGTTATACTATAGTAGTAGAGTGGTAACAGTATTAAAAAGTATTTTTTTATTTCAGATTGTTTTCTAATTGTCTAGTTTTAAAGATGTTTAATTTACATCTATACAAATGTTAATGCAGCATTGGATATTGTAATAATTCATCAAGTGTTATTGAAATGTTAATTTTCAATCAATTCATCAATACATTTTTATTTAGATTTGAATAAACATTCTGTTAACATAATTGGAAAAGTGTTAATATTATCCAAGAAAATGTTAGCCAAAAGGTCTGAGAGCATAACCTGAGTTTACATGTTAGAGAGCCGTAGTCTCGAAATGCACATTTTAGCATTAACAATTATACACACAGACCTCAATTTTAATTCTAAACATGTTTATATGTGTATAAATGTGTGTCGTGTTATTAGCCACATTCCCTGGAGAGTTTCTGTTGTGACAGGAGCAGACATAAATCAGAGTACTAATAGTCTGCCTAATTTAGCAATTATTTTGCAATTAACAAAGTGAGCACCAGCCAAATGGTATCTTACTCTTTTCTTTTAACCTTCTGATGGCAACATATGAAAATAAACAAATCAGCAATAAGACTTTTTTTTTTTTAAATGTCAAGTACATAGTTTGCTGTATTTGATAAAACAGGTTAAACGATCTGGATGCATCATTGGAAATATGATACTTTTTTTTTTAGTGTGAAGATCTAAGAGTCAGCGTCTCCTGTCTTCTCATTCATGTCTCATTAGCTTCAGTTTTTCTTGTGGTAATCGTGTTCCAATTAGTTGCTGTATCCCAAAATACACACAGTTGTACCCAAGAGGAGCGTTTGACTGGCATGAGCCCCAGAGCAGAGCCCAACCAGGCAACACCATGAACAAGTGTGACAAGTGCTACTTCCAACTGCTAAAGAAACAGAAAACCACTGAGAGCTATGAATCACTGCCTCTGAACACCAATGAGTCTGAATAAGGATGTTCAATTTTAACTGTGCTAAAAAAAAAAAGACAAGAATCTTATTTGTTACACGAATAAATAATCAAAAGGATTTTGAAATAATAATTAGATTGTTGTTTACACATCATTAAAAAATAAATAAAAATGAGGATAGTAAATTAAAACTATAATTAATTTTACTAAATTGACAACCGAACAGCATTTTTAGATGGTTTGTTTGGTTTTGTTTACTGAGAAATTACTTCATTCACTTAAAACTTATTTGAAGCCTGTGTAGTCAGTGGCTGCATCTGAATTTGCATACCTCTCTATATAGTATATTAAAAACAATATGCGAGCTGAGTCGTATGTCAGAATGCGTAGTATTCAAAAAACAGTATGCAAGTAGTACTCGGATGAACTACTACTTATGGCGAGTGTCAGTGTTCGTCCGCGTCATCATTTGTTATTGTCACGTGCTTTCTTTGTCTTCCTCCCGCCACCGTCATTGTTAATCTGTTCCACCTGTGTTCATCCCTTGTGTCTCTTTAGCTTAATCAGTCCTTCATCTATTTATACCCTTTCGTCTGTGTCCTTCGTTGTCCGGTATTCTGATTCATATGGTTCTGTTCCTGTGTCGTCCTGTCTTCCCGCATCCAGTATCTGTTCCCAGTAAGTGTTCAATAAATCCGTTTGTTAATGTATCTCGTTCTCCGTCTTGTTATGTCATCTTCCGCCAGCCAGGCGTTACAGTGAGATTCTGAAGTACGCATTCGATGGATGCTACATTATCCTATAATGCCACGCGAGAGAATTCATGAATGGGAGTATAGTGACGCAACTGGTGGGAGGTCACGTGACAATGTCAAATGGTGGATGTAGTGCGTCCGAGTTCCATTCATGCTACTCACATTCATAATCTATAAAACATACTTGTCTAACAGCCGTGTAGTAAATTCATATTCAAAAGTAGTACATACTTGGGCAGTAGGTGATTTCGGACACAGCAAGTTTTGTTTGTTTTGTTTTGTTTTGTTACAAAGGAATGATTTTACTTGATGTTATTTTAGGTCTGTGTAATGTGTGTTTATTTGAATCTGTAAAATGATATTGACTCTTCTGTTTACGTAATTCATTTCTGTCAGTTTTAAAAAGCAACTTACAACAGCAGAAAATGTTTTGAATTCCATGACTGTTTACCTGAAGTGCTGTGCACACGCACATTACAAGCAAGCTACACCACAGATTTAAAGCAGAGCAAAACCAGACCACCTACAGTGTAAGAGTTTGCACACAGCATTCATGTATTGTAAACACTGTGCGACAAAAAACTGTGTGTAAAAACACTTTAGCACGAGGCCCATGCTTGCTTGTGTGCAAAAACTGAAAGATAGAACAAAACAGAGCACCGCCTCTCACTTTGAAATCCATGATGCATACCGACTGTATATTTATTTTATTCACTTGAAACATTTCCCAGTTTAATAATCACACAAGGCCATGTTGTTATCCAGATTTTAATTAACAGTTCAGCTTTAGTTGAAAGATGAGCAAGGACATGCTGAAAAATGTTGGAGACTGAACAAAACTTTTAACTTACCAATATACAGTATAATTTGGCTCTTTTTTTATTGTTCATGGTTCAGTGTGTAAACACATTCTGGTGATGAATATGCATTAATGCACATTGCAGTTTTATAGGATTTTGTAATTACATCTTAAGCATTCGGGAAAAAATGGTGATTGTATTAAAATATGCTTGTTGTAAATGCATTGAATAAAATCCGCGAAGCATATTAATTAAAATGATAATTAATGGCTTACTAGTTCTTCATCATGAGATAATAATTACATATAATATGATGTTGACATATCCTGTGTAAATTGTTCTCTCGTTCCCTCAAGTACAAATATGATTCTTCTTTTTTCTCTCCTCTAGGATCACATTTTGTCATCTTCCGTTTCAAAGTAAATGGCTTTACGTGGGGACGGAGCGTGGAAATACACACATAGTGAACATCGAATCCTTCGTTTTGTCTGGATATGTCATCATGTGGAACAAGGCCATAGAACTGTGAGTACAAGTTGTTTTGTTTTAATATAAACATCTACCTAACATGAAACTTTTTGATTTTATTGAAAAATATACTGAAACGACTTAAATGACTAATAAGAGCTAATCAATATAATGCCTGAACACCCACGCTTGAAATTAATGAGTGTATCTATTAAAAAGGATGATGATGTGATACTCAGTCATCTGTAATATGAGACAATTATAAATGCAATTATCGATATATATCTGCAGTTTCGGGGAGGAATATTGGAGGTTTAGCACAGTTATACTCCTATGGGAATAATCCGCCCCCAAAATAAGAATTCTGTCATGATTTAGTCAACTTAATGTTAGGGCTGGGCGATAAATTGAAGTGAAATCAAAATCGCGATTTAGTAAAAGCTGCGATTGTCGTGCACATGAGAAGCATGGTTCTGTCATCAGTAGTAAATCCAAAGTAGTAAATCTGAAGGTCGGAGGGCGCTCTCACGTGGACACTTCAAATATGCCCTGAAGAAGAACTCCAGGGAACCTCTATAGTTGTTGAATAAAAATAATATCTAATAATATATCTATATACACACAGCAGAGCTGATTGTCATATATCTCATTTTACAATGGGTGGAGGAAGTCAAACCAGACAGAACTGGGGTTTTTTTCATTGTCTGATTGTGAATAGATATGCAGTTTCTGTTGAATAACATCTCATATAGGAACATGGCTGAAAAAAGGAAACACTGAGGCAAGAACCGCTAACATGAACTACCAACAGCAAACAACAACAACAACAAGCAATGACTGACAATGAACAACTGAAATGCTAGGGTTTATACACAGAGGGAATACAATAGGGCTAACAAGATAAGATAACAAACTAAATGCTGTAACAACAGGAAAGAGACAATCAGTCACTGTGGCAAAGGAACAAGGGACTAAATGCAGGAAATGAACACAAAACAATGAAGAACAAAACACAATGCAAAAGTCTGTGACAACACAAGACAATTAGAACTGTGACACTGCTGGATAAACAGTATTGATTTATCATTTTCAGTCAATACTTACATGGATTCTTTATTCTGTAATTGTTTAGATTTTTTTATCTTAAGGTCAGGCTTTTCTTGCATGTTTAATTAAAATTTTTGTTTATTTTTGAAATTCAGTTGTAGTGTACCTGTGAGTTAATAATCATAAGAAGCAGTGTACTCGGTTACTTTAAATATGAAACAATGTGAGAGCTTTCACATTTCTTCCTCAAAATACAAGAAATAAACATGGCTTTGACAGACTTTTAATCAGATTGGGGGTATCTAGCTACTGTACAAGTAGCTCAGCTAGCTTAGCTAAATTTTACAGTAGCTTGACTGTACTGTAGTTCAGTGACTTATGATACAATGCTTACTTTAGCTAGCTACATTTTCCAGCAAGTAGCCGAGTAGCTTGACAACAGCTACATCCCATTTAGTGAACATTCAATGGTCTGAAGCGGCACAGTGCTGTAAACTTTTATTCACCCTTTAGCATGTGTTTTATTCACCCTTTAGCATGTGCACCATTTAGCATGTGATAACTCATAATAATCGTTGATACTGACTTATATTATACATCTTATTGATAATGGGCCTCACAGTGGCGCAGTGGGTAGCACGTTCGCCTCACAGCAAGAAGGTTGCTGGTCGCTGGTTCGAGCCTCGCCTGGGTCAGTTGGCGTTTCTGTGTGGAGTTTGCATGTTCTCCCTGTGTTGGCGTGGGTTTCCTCCGGGTGCTCTGGTTTCCCCCACAAGTCCAAAGACATGCGGTACAGGTGAATTGAGTAAGCTAAATTGTCCGTAGTGTATGAGTGTGAATGGGTGTGTATGGATGTTTCCCAGAGATGGGTTGCAGCTGCGTAAAACATATGCTGGATAAGTTGGCGGTTCATTCCGCTGTGGCGACCCCAGATTAATAAAGGGACTAAGCCGAAATGAAAATGAATGAATGAATGAATCTTATTGATAATTTTTTGGCTAATTTTAGGAATTATATAAGTCAAACTTGTTAAACAGTAACTATTGGTATTTTTAACTATTATTACTCCATTGATTTCTGGATGCAGATACAAATACACATCAATAATTATACATATATACAATATATTAACATAACATGTTATTTAGCCTATTAAATGCAATTATATGCTCCTTAAAATATAAGATTTTGTAATGTCTGATGCTTTTCTCATTTTTTTCAAGTCAACATTTTTATTTTTTACAGTATATAAATTAATCACCACATCAAGAAATTAACTAGATTATCATATGGGAAAGTCCCATTCTTTAATTTGACTGTTTTTATCATTATTTTCAATAGTCGCAATCAAGACCAAACAAACTGTCGCTCTTTACAGATCCAAAAAAATAGCTTAAACAGATCTGTCACAAAATCCACACCGACAACAAATGTAAACCGCAATCCAACTAAAGAATGAATAAGTCATCACGTTTTAAACTTTGCAAACCCAGAGGATCCATTTGATCTGTCAGTCTACAGTTACGCACACCGAAACACACAAACAGTTGCTGGTTTTGTGTACATCTATGGCTCTTTTCACGAGTAAATGTGTAAGTCAACACCAGCAGCTCTCTCCCATGAGGGATAATCTGACAAGCAAATATCTTGCGAGTGTCAATCAAGTCTCCTTCTACAAAAGAGGCTCTTCGCACATCCCTGCTAACAGAAATTAACATTAGTAGTCAGTAAATGTGGATGCGTTTCTGAAGCACACACAGATCCCCATCGCCTACTTGCAGCCCACTACAGATGCTTTACCCACAATCCCCTCACCTCCTCAAGTATCGCAGTGGCATATTGAGTGTGCGCTAGTATGTCTGTATATTTGTTTAAATGAGAGAACTTGATTCTAGTGTTTGATTATGCAGAGGGGCTTTTTAAAGGTGCTTGATGGTAAATGCATCATTTTCAGTCTTTTATTGATGTTTTTATATACTTCTGCGTAGAAGTGGTTTAATTATATGAATTAGTGCATGTAGCTGTAGTGGTGGTTATGCAAAAGGAGTATGTAATCTGAGTTAAGCAACGAGGGGTTGAGTTTGATTAAAGGGCATTGTTGGTATGGTAAAATGACTGTAATCATTTAGTATATTTTCGTATTGTTTTTACTGTATGTGATGAAGTATGTGAGTGGTGCAGAGTGGAAGAAAAGTAGGGAGCAGTGTTGCATGTGTTAGCCTTGAGCAAATAGTGTTCCTTACTTTTTTTTAAGCATTGGTGTTTTCTCTCACTAAGACTAATCCAGTATAAGCTTAACACATCAGCATCCCATTATACATGAGTTAGATGCAGTTGTAATCGACTGCTAGTGGCCAGAATTAAGGAATTATGAAAGACTATCAGCACAGTAGTAGTGTAGTATACATGTATTTATTATTTTGCTATTACATAAAAGCATGGGCTGCACAGTGGCGCAGTGGGTAGCACGATCGCCGTGATGGGTTGCAGCTGGAAGGGCATCCGCTGCGTAAAACATGTGCTGGATAAGTTGGCGGTTCATTCCGCTGTGGCGACCCCAGATTAATAAAGGGACTAAGCCGAAATGAAAATGAATGAATTAATGAATAAAAGCATATTTCTACAATGTTAGAAAACAAAAGTACAAAAACGTAATTACTATTTATTACAGAAGTATTTGTGGCCTTTATCTGACATTTTTGACATCTATTTTTAGATTAAAGAAATAAATACAAAATTAAGGTATGAACCCGGTGGCGAAACAGTGTCATTATTTCCCGTATTAGCAATCTAACAGATAAAAAAAGCGTTTTAACTTTTTAAACTTTTTAACTTTGTAGCACAAGAGTGCTGTGAAAACTAAATTGTTAAAAAAATAAATGGAAGAATTGTACAGGAAAAGTTTTTCAGTCACTTTTTTTTTGTGGCTTTATTTTGTAAGAAAAGTCTGAATTGTGAGATATTCAAGGAACGTCAAAGAAACGTTTGTTTGTTTGTTCATTCCTTCGTTCTTTCATTGTGTGTATCATTTATTTCAATACAATATTATTTATTGTATTTATTATTATTAATTGTAGTAGTATGATATAATTTGTTATTAAATCTATAAAGAAATATACAATTTCAGAATATATATATATATATATATATAT
>CAIGQW010053321.1:13495327-13507198 GCA_903798125.1 Danio choprae
ATATATATATACTGACTTCAGATTTGTTGATCTTAGTGCACATATCCCACAAAACAATACAACTGACAAATACTACGGAAGTTAATTCAACCATTAATTCTAATTTCTTTCTTTGCCATATTATTTTATGAAAATAATATTTTTGCCCAAACTTAAAAGAAAAATCACTTAAAGAGCCCCTATTATGCATTAAAAAGAGTCATATTTTGGTTTGGGGGCTCTCCAACAACCGTCTGATATGCATGCAAGGTCAAAAAACACTTTCATTGTCTTATAATATGCATTTATTTTTACCTAATTATCCCAACGACTCCCATATGATTCGTTCAGTGATTAATTTGCTCCCAAACCCCTCCTTAGCCCGATGCTAATCTGCGCTGATTGGTCCGATGACCCAGTCTGTTGTGATTGGTCGACTGAGTTCAGTGCGAGACAGAGAGAAATGCCCACCACGGCTTATCAACAAGTAGTCAGAGTGCAGAGCGTATGTGTGACATCATTGCAGGAGTCCATTAAAGCAATGCAGTTTAACACCAGCATATTGCTCTATTCTTAACCACAAGTAAAAACAGTGACACACATTCAGCATTAATTCACACAGTGGCAAAAGCTGAACTATTTTGAAACTTGACCACCGCAAGTGTGTAGGAACAGCAGACGGTGGCCATAGCAACGACAAACGGCAGTAAATTTTGAGCTCACAGACGCATTTAAATCCGTAAACAAAGCGGCACGTGTCGCGTTTTTAATGTGGTTTTAAACGCGATATGAGAATATAAAGAGTTAACCAGATACAGTACAAGCTGTTACAAGTAACAAAACACAATTAAATACATAATTTGCAAGCTAGAGAAAACAAGGAGGCAACCCTTTTAATCACACTTACTTACACTTGTGAAATGGAGGAAGAAACTGGCCCATGAACTGTATACTGTAAAGTTTCTATCAAGCTCTGACAAAGTCCCATACATCAATAGTCTTTTCTGATCCTTATTTTACAAACGGCCGATAAATCCCCCGGAATCGAAACCCCCGGGAATTTTCCCGGGTTTGTGCGTGCAGCAAATGGGCGGGGCTTGAGACTTGTTACCGCGGCGATTCATTCAAACTACTATGAGTCGACTCTTTTATAGATGAATCAATAGTTTTAAACACGGTGCACTTTTAGATTTAAGCCTTAGCTGGATATTTCACTTCACTTATAGCTGTGTTACACACTGCATGGAAGGTCATTTTCAAAAACCCATGTCCACTACAATGTGGCATACATCACTGTTGTTTGAACTGTTCACTGTAAGCATACTATAGTAGTTCAATTCAAACTATAGCCTCTGTTCCTTGCTAACTGCCCGTCAAGCACACAAGAAAGATAAAAAATGTTTTTTTTTTGTCAAAACTTTCCACTTTTGCAGTGTGAAATGTGTGACTGTACTGACATCTGCTGGTGGGATTAGGAACTGTCTGTCTTTTTCATTACATTATTTGTTATGGGTTTTTTTAAACGTTTTGATTCGCTGTTCATTAATTGCAGGAGACGTTAGGGGAGCTCTTTACACCCATCGAGACCCCTGAGGCTCAGAACCGCGGCTTTCTCAAGGGCTTTTTTGGTGGCAATGCCCAAACCTTCGACAGAGAGGAGCTATGTAAGTGTGCTAATTATCAAGTGTGTATAAAGTGTCTGTCTTAGGTGTGTCTGAAATATAACAGCCATTATCACCATTTTCAGATAAATTACATCAGTTTCTGTATCAATTTGAGAAACATGGTGACAAGACTACAGTTCATTGAAGTTATTATGACATTGATGTATGACACAGACGATCATATAGACTCATCAGACGCTTTATTAGTTACATTTTGCCACGACATCTTTTTTGTCTACAGAACTGGCATAATTTGTCATAGCATACATTCAACAAGGACTTACTCCTCAGAGATTTTTCCCATATTGACATGATAGCATCACACAGTTGCTGTAGTTTTGTCAGCTGCACATCCATGATGAAATTCTGCTGTTTAGCCACATCACAAAGGTGTTGAAATTGGTACTGGCTTTAGATCTGTGACCGTGAAGGCCATTTGAGTTTAGTGACCACATTGTCATGTTCAAGAAACCAGTTTGAGATTATTAGAGCTTTGAGTCATGGCATGTTATCCATGGTACGTTAAATGGCCATAACAGAAAAAATTCATTGATGTAATAAATGGATGGACTTGATCAGCAACAATACTCAGGTAGGCTGTGACGAATAAACAATGCTCAACTGATATTAAGGTGTCCCAATGAAGACCTCAAAAAATATCCTTCACCACTACAATGAAGCCTGAGCCAATGATACAAAGCAGGATAAATCCATGCCTTCAAGCTGTCTACACCACGCTCAGGTTCTACCATCTGAATGTTGCAGTAGAAATCAAAACTCTATCAATTTTCTGTAGTCCAGTTTTGGTAAGAAGTTTCAATTTCTTGTTTTAAGCTGACATGAGTGGTATCGGTGTGCACTTCTGCTGCTGTAGACCATTTGTTTCAAGACTCTGAGTTGTGCTTTAAGAGATGATCTTCTGTTTAGTAATGATGTGAGAAGCCACACTTGATGGTCAAAACCATATAAATGCTACACAAATGCTACAAAACGTGCAGTAGAATTATTTTTTTCAAACATATTGTGAACTTTAAATTAAAAGTAAAAACTCTACATGCACTTAGCTTATCATTTAATGTCATTAAATATTAAGTGTCTGCATAACATGCATTCTTTTATACATTTTCAAGGCTTGTTTGCTCCATGGTGGGCTCTGCTAAACAGGCCAAGAAGAGACTATTAACTACTATTCCTTTTTATTTCCTTTTTCATTTTACAAATGTCTCACTAAAATGTCAACAAACTGATCTGAAATCAGGTAAAACCAATGAAATCTGTTCAGTAATTTGACATTGGAATATGATTTTATTACACAGATTGCCCCCGAGTGGAGAACCACAACGTTTTAAAACAGTTATGACGTAACTGACGTCCCATTTTCTGAAATCACGTGGCCTTGCCAAATATGAACCACTGATTCGAAACAAAAAAAATTGCAAGAGTTTTGAAGCTCCATGAAGCAGATGATGTGTTGGCTGTTTACCTTGGTTGTGATGAGTGGTTAGAGTTCATTACTGCCTTTCTGTCATCTTTATCCAATCTGGCCATACTTCTCTGACCTCCAGCATCAACCAAAGTATTTTAACTACAGAACACCCACTCACTTGACCTCTATTTCGCACCATTCACTGCAAAAATACAAAAGTTCTAGTAGATCAGCAGTTTCTGAAATACTCATACCAGCCTGTCTGGCACCAACAGCCATGGCATCTTCAAAGTCAATTAAATTACCTTTCTTTCCTATTCTGATGCATTTGGCTTTCTCTTGTTTAATAGTTGGCGAGGCATCGGCGGGTAAGGCATCACGCAGCCTGGCACAGCACATTCCAGGACAAGGTGGTATAGAGGGCATGAAGGCGGCAGCAGGTGGGGTGGTGGGGGAAATGGCTCGAGCTCGCATCGCCCTGGATGAGAGAGGACAGAGGTTAGGCGAGCTAGAAGAGAGGACCGCTCTGATGATGACCAGCGCAGAAACCTTCTCTAAACACGCTCATGAGGTATGAAAGAGAACAAAAGAATGAGAAGTATTAAATAAAAACACTAATGCACATATTCAAATGTATTCTTTTTGCTTTTTTCTCCACAGCTAATGCTTAAATGCAAAGACAAGAAGTGGTACCAGTTTTAGAGGGTCCTCTTGGAGGTGTGTTTCACTGTCGTGCCACAAGAGGGCGCTACTCTGGTACTTGGACTTTCACTCTTTAAAAGAGAAAAGACAGAGCGAGCAAGACTGATGGACCAAGAGGGACTTAAGGGCTGTTCTGTCTGTGTACATGACTGACTTAAAGAGGTTAAAAGGGCAAAGGCCAGATCACGATATGGGAGATGTCCGTGTACCATTAGTATTTTGAGAGTATGAGGAATTCTATACCCACACTCTAAATCAGACGACATCTTCATTTATGTACAGGGGTTGACCAGGGTCTCCTCACAAGAAGTAAATTGACTCTCGCCGTGTAGATAATCGGAAAGTTACGAAATCAACAAGAGTGCATGAAACAAAATGGATGACCTATAAAAACGTAAAACTGCCATATTAAAAAGCAGCATGTTAATTTAAAACAAAAGGTAAATAAAAGATTAACAAACTTTTATTTAATATCCTTAGCCAATAATAGAAACTATGACAAAAAAAACTTTATATTTTTTGAAATAGCAAACAAATATATATATAAACAAAAAATGTATACCTGCATTGCTATAAGGCCAAAATGTTTTCTTTTTGTTTTTTATGACGCCATACTGTTTCTTTCAGCGATGTATATTTTCTGAATATTTACCACTGTCTTGTTACATTTGACACCAATTTATCCACTGGAATGCAAATCAGGCCGATGGCAATTCAGTTGGCCAAACCCACGACGCTCAGTCACAAACACAAACTTTTTCCGTTTTCTTTGCTGCTAGCTCGAAAAAAGCACCACAACCAACTTTTTAATCCGTCACCGAAAGGTACTTCACCCGCTCCTAAAGACGTATGATGTGACATGGTTTTAGAAGTGCGAGTAGTACAATGTATTTGGCGCCACGTGACGAGTGTGTGTCTGTGAGGTCCTTTTCGAGCGTGTTTCTCCTATGTAATACTTAACGTGCCATATTCTAGATGGGTGAAGTATCTTTAACTGTAAACTAGCGATGAATTAACTCGTCTGTGGTTGATATTCTGGGCTCTTTTTCTGTGTAGATAAGACAAGCCAGCCAAGTTCAAACCAAAAGGTTGGCTCTTCATGCCTGTCTGTTAAAATACAAATACTGTTCAATTTGTTTTCTAATTCGTCATGATGTTTGTTTTACTATCAAAGCTCAATTTCAGCTGGCCTGTTATTTTGTTTCTAGTCTCTTCAGTTGCCTCTGGGCATGTGCAACAAAGATTGTGCGTCGTTTTGTACTTCACTGAGGACAAGGAGTGAATGACCTCTGATTTCTCTGCCAAAGTCTGAATGCTTTGTGGAGAGATATCCTTCACATACCAGAATAATGGACAACTTTTTTTTTTCTTTTTTTTCCCCTTCGATATTACAATTCAAAATGTTGTTTTCTACCTTTATTACTGTAGTGTCAGACGATTGTTCGCTTGTGTCTTCTGGTTGTCAATTGACAGTGGAAATGGTGTTTAGACCAATCAGTGGGCACTACTGATGAATAGTCATGTTTTTGTTCTTTTGAATATGTGTCTGGAAAGATCAAAGTGAGCGAGTCACACTACGGTTCGCGCATGAATTAGTGTTATGTGTAAGCTGAATCTTCCAGAATCGTATTTGAGACTCATGTTGTATTTCTATGATTTGTCCTCTGATGACCTCTGACCTTCTAGTGCTTTACTGTAACAATCTCAGCATATCTTCCGTAGTCCATGCCTCTGCCCATTTGGCTTTGTATATACAAGCTGCTACTCAGTAACGTAAATGTTGTGCATTGAAATACAAACTCAAGGCTCACGAGAAAAACACATCGTCAACCGTTAGTCAAACTTGGGCTCTTACGCAATATTACTTTTCTTATGCGTTTATGTTGAAATAATAGCTCATGATAAAGGAAAGAAGACATTGCATATGTGGAGATCTGAACAAGACACTCAAGATGCCAAAACCATGTGAAGATGGTCTCTGCTGAAGAAACCGGTGGGTTTTAGTTCATGTTTGCCATTATATCTGTTCAACCGACTCTCCAATGATTTCTCTTCAGTGTCAAAATAAGTAATAACTGACTCTCACAGACAGGGTGTTTTGTTTGTATGTTCTCAGTTTTTATATGAAAATGTACAGTTCAACCCGGAGGAGAGCGACATGGTCATCGAACTAAATTATGTGATTTGGATATTCCTCTGTGAATGTCGTACCTGTTTAAAGATGGTACCGTGTCTGATATTCTGACTGAAGTTCTGTAGGTCTAACTGTAGTTTCCTCCACCCCAACACCTGGTCCTCTGATACCTTCAGAGAAGGCAGCAAACGTCGGTCTTGTTTAAATGGATAATGCCACCTTTCGTTCTTATCGATATTCTAGTAGTGTTATAGAGGTTATTGAAAACAAAATGGAAAAATATGTTGATGCAAATCAAATTGAAATAAACATTTATTGATGTACACAACATCATGAGACTGGTTTGTTTCTGCAATATCAAGCGTACGGTGACAGCACTACATAACAGACCCAGTACTAGACTTGCATGACAGGCACAATCAAAAATTGTGGTAGGATCGCATTTCTAAGGTAATATAGTAATCATTTATTTATTTAATATTTTCTTTTTTTAATTTCTACTTTAATGTTGTAGAATGTAAAATGTGTGTAAAATTTTGTAAAAATTATAATAGCACATTTGGTAATAATTTTTTTAATGGCTCTGAACAATGTATACTTTTCTCAAATACATGTTGGTCAAAATTGTAGACATGGTTTTATTCAATGCTTTTTGCAACCTCAGTTTGTGTAAATAACAGCTCTAAATCTCCTTTAATGCATGACGGAGTTTGAGAAAACCCTGAGATTAGAGATAATTTTTCCATACAGAATCTCAATAGAAGTTTCAGGTTCTCTGATCTTGGTGCAATTTGCTCATTTTCTATTGGATTTCTTTAGGTGTTTGTGTTAGCAACTGATCTTTATTTAATGGATTATAAGCAAGTACTTATTTGTTTATTTGAAATTTGTCAATGCCCAAAAGCATCTCTCGTCTGCTTATCCAGTCACTTTCATTGTATTTTTATATTTATAAATAAAAGTCTGAACAAAACTATTTACAACCTGGAAGATTACATAATCAACATTTCGTAATGTTCTAGTAATTTTCATTAAAGTCCCCCTGTAATTTATAGGCGCGTTAGGTCAAAAGTAAACCTAATCCAAAAGTAGCCAGCACACATTTATCCATCCATGTTAACAATCATTCAAAAATGTGCCATGGAAAATTCGCAGTCGCCACCGTCATTTGCTGTGTTCTCTTCAATAGAATGGGAAAGACAGCGGTCGCCAATGTTAGTTTACCACAGCTTCACTTTGTTATCAATACCTTTGTCATGTTTGTAGATGATAATAAGCCCATTGTGACTGACAGACCCGTTACGTTCAACCAAATACATACAGCGCCGACTCCAAGCAACGCTTGCAAGCGTCTTTCCTCTTCCTATTAGACAGCCAATCAGCCTCCAGTAAATTGTGGCATCATCGTACACAAGGTTTGAACGTCCAATCATATTCACGTTCGCAGAGATTTTTCACACGAGTGTTTCTGTGGGTTAGTTTGTACACCGAGCTGCTGGTATTCCACTGAATGTGAGTATGTGGTAAAACATGCATCATTAGTGTTTAGAGCGGTTTTATTCAGAGCACTTTTGAGCGTTGCCATTATGACGAGGAGATGACAAATTAATGCGTCCACTACTGAAAGCCCTCTTCCATAAACATGTTGAGGAAACGTTTGCTGCTCTTGATGTCTTGCATCATTTTCATGACGAGGAGATCAAAAGCAGCGGCAGCGCCCAGCGCGAGCAAAACTTTGGTGTGGGGTCCAGGACTGGAGACAAACGCTGTCCTTCCTGCTCGCTTCTTCTTCATACAGACTGTGGACACCACCGGAACGAAGTGAGTCCTGCTGGATGACCATAATGGGGCGTTGTGGCTTAGTGGTTAAACATCTGTCTGGGAATTGAAGGTTGTGGTTTCAAACCCTACGTTAAGACATCATTTCACGTTATTTTTTGTTAAAGGAAATATTGTAATATTGAAAAAATCTACAACTGACCACCAACACCACCATACTCCCCAATTCATTAATCACAGTACATTGAGACGTGTTGTTAAAAAGTAATAAAAGTGCACATAATTTACGTACACTTTCATAACATAAATATAAACGTGGACAAAACCAGATTCAAGACTCTTCTTTCAGCATATTACAAGAAAAATATGTAGTAATTTTTTTTATATATACATCTAGTGGATGATGTATGAACAGAGCATCTGTGGAATTCTTCAGCATAGACAGGAATTAGGCTATACTGGGGAATTTGGTGTCTGAGTGTTACTGAAGGGGACCTTTATGGTTAGTGTGATTTCACCAAGCAGGACATGTTCCTGGATCTACATCTATAATGGTCCTGAAGCAACATTCCATTCAGCCAATCAGATTTGAGGATAGGTTTACAGTTTCTGTTAAGGTAAGGGTTATGTGCTTTTACATCATTGTTATTCAACTATTAACTGGCAATAATTTACAGTTAGGGTGAGTTAGGCATTGATTCTATTTTCAAACAGCAATGTTGTTCCAGGATTATTACAGGTGTTAACACAGGATCGCATCCTACTTGGCAAAATCACACCCACCCTTAAAGGATATTTCCTTTAATTTGAAATCTACAGACACAAATAAAGTCTAATAAAATAAACACTCTTGCCTGACATGTTATAAGCACAACATAGCATTTAAAAAACATATTTGTTTTGTTAGGAAAAAAATTGATTTACTTTGAAGTTTTGAGAAGGGCCTCACAGTGGCGCAGTGGGTAGCACGTTCGCCTCACAGCAAGAAGTCGCTGGTTCGAGCCTCGGCTGGGTCAGTTGGCGTTTCTGTGTGGAGTTTGCATGTTCTCCCTGTGTTGGCGTGGGTTTCCTCCGGGTGCTCCGGTTTCCCCCACAGTCCAAAGACATGCGGTACAGGTGAATTGGGTAGACTAAATTGCCCATAGTGTATGAGCGTGAATGGGTGTGTATGGATGTTTCCCAGAGATGGGTTGCAGCTGGAAGGGCATCCGCTGTGTAAAACATATGCTGGATAAGTTGGTGGTTCATTCCGCTGTGGCGACCCCAGATTAATAAAGGGACTAAGCCGAAATGAAAATGAATGAATGAATAAAGTTTTGAGAAGGTAAATACACACATCTTTACAACCTGTAATTGCTAAAAATGTTTTAAACCTTCAAAGTGCCACATATAGCATACAAATAGGCTTATCTGTTGATTATTAAAGTGGTGTTCTTCAAAGAACAATGACAAAAAAAAGCCTTTTAATCCAGGCAACCATGTGTTTAGGTGCTTAAATAAATCTGCCAAAAGACAAATTAGTATTATTAAGTAATTTCATGTGAGTCTTTATGATTATATGCTTTTCTCCTAACTGCATTGTAGAATCCATTGTGTTTTGTGATCAATTACACTATTAAATTACAAAATCCAGGTGGATTCCCTGAACAATTTTCCCCAGGGCACTGATAAATGTCTTGTTTGCGTATGTGACCTTTAAAATCACATGTCTTTTGTTCATGTTAAGAAATCAGCTCACATTTATCATGGGTAAAATAATAATGTCTTTGCTGTTTTGATTCCTCGTCTTCAGTTTCACAACTTCTCCTGGAGAGAACACCTTTGAAGTGAAGATTACTTCTCCAACCGACCCATATGCCAGAATCTGGATTCAGATTTTAGACAGGAATGATGGCTCCTTTCTGGTTCGGTACCGCATGTATGCCAGTTACACAGACCTGCATGTTGAGGTTCTGTTGAAAGACAAGCTGGTGGGGAAATCTCCATATGTGCTCAGAGGTCAGAAGAATCAACACTACTTCATCATACACGCATGCATAATGTTTGTAGGTTGAAGCTTACCTTTTTCTCACTACCCAGGTGCAGTGTATCACGAGTCATGTGACTGTCCAGAGCCTGATGGTGCATTCTGGGAGAAGAACATGCACTGTCCGGTCTCTTTCTCTCAGATAGAAAGCGATTTATCTGTATTTCAAAGTGTGGATCCAGATCGTAATGCCCATGAGATCATTCAGCGTTTTGGGAAAAGACACAGCCTGTGCCACTACACTATCAAAGACAACCAGGTGCACATATGCATCATGAATAAATCAATCAATTAATCAATAAATACATAAATAGGATAGGATATAAGATATGACAGATTTTATTCAAATCTGGAAAATTTACAGATTAAACAAACCTTTAACAAAGACAGATATGTGTCATGATGTCAAGTGTTTATTTTTTCTTTTTCTTATTGTAGGTTTATATAAAAACACATGGGGAACATGTTGGATTTAGGATCTTCATGGATGCCTTCCTTCTGTCCCTCACTCGAAAGGTGAGTATTGGCCCAATGTGCAGCTACTAGAAATGCATTTGAATGTTTTTACACACATCAGTTGTGTGAAGTAAGAATAATGCACTTGCTTAGACATTTAGTTTTCATAACCACTAGATGGCAGTGTAACAGAACACTTGAAGGCCTGCAGGCATACAAAAAAATTCAAAGACTTGGATTTTACAGTGCTGATTTCAGCCTTTAAAAATAGGTTAGGATAGAATAGGTTAGTCATATTGTCCCAAAGTATTTTATTTCTTTTTATTTGTTTTAAAGAAATTCACACTTTTATTTAGCAAGGATGCATTTAGTTGATCAAAATGGAGAGCAAATACATTTGCAATGTTACCAAATGTCTATATGATTTTCATTTTATGAAATGTTTTAATTCAATGTTTTTTTTTTTTATTAAGATTTCCCCAGAAAAACTAAGCAGAACATTTTGAGCACCAAATCTGCAAATTAGAATGATTTTCGAAGGATTGTGTGACCAGTTGAAGCTGGTAGAAATGTTTCTAGGTAGGGCTGTGCTACATTAAACAATATCAGCAAGCATCCCATATGATTTAATGTTAAATCTTCTTAAAGAAAGTATTTTGTTAAAAACTGGGGAAAAAAGAGGAAAAAACTGATTCACGAATAAGGTTCCATTAGCTGATTATGTTTATACATAGTTAAAAGTTTACATACATAAAATTAAAAGTTTTGCTTGTTAATTAGTTAATGCACTGAGAGTTGAACAATGAACAACTTTATTTTCATTAGCGAACATTATAAAAGACAAGTATTTTAGTAAATGTATTGTTGATTGTTTGTTCATGCTAGTAAATATGCATTAACTGTATTGTACCGAAACATTTTAAATAAAGTATCTAGTTTAAACATATATATATATATATATAAGTGCTCAGCATATATGAGTACACCCCCACAAATCTTAGTTATATTATATTAGTGCATATACATTAGTTTAGTCAGTACTGAAGCCAAATCTGGAGCTAATCTAACAAAATAACTTACGATAATGGTTAAAATTAGTAGCCCAAATTCATATGTTAGGAAAAAATATTAAATGACATTTTCAAAAAAAGCAAAAATCAAGAAAAACAAAAAATATATACAATTTTGTTGAAATGTTGTAGCTTGTATTTATTTATTTTTTTTGCAATATTTCATTTGAGTATTATCTTTCTATTTCTAAAGATGTTCCGTGACTAAAATATTTTTTTAATAAATATATCTGTTTAATAAATCTGTTTTGTTCAAAAGAAGTTGATATAATGTTGTTGTGTGTGAGCAGGTCAGTCTTCCAGACATTGAGTTTTTTGTGAATTTGGGTGACTGGCCCCTGGAGAAGAGACGAGCCTCTGAGAATCCCAGTCCGGTGTTTTCATGGTGTGGCTCCAATGACACACGAGACATCGTCATGCCGACCTATGACCTCACTGAGTCTGTACTGGAGACCATGGGCAGGTAAAACAACTGAAGTGTGACTCTTGAAAATGCAGTTAACATATAAAACTTTTTATGGAACAGCATAAAACGTTTTTATGGTTTTTAAGGAACCCTGGGATTTAAGGTTTATTATAGGAAAACATCAAGCAAATGGTTTTAGGAGAAAATCAAACAAACAAATGGCAAAAAA
>CAIGQW010053321.1:13546163-13566009 GCA_903798125.1 Danio choprae
AAATGGAGCAATTAAAATAAAGTGTTACTATACATATCACAAAACAACACCCAAAGAGGCCAAAAACATTTTATTAAAGTCAAGCTAAAGACCATAGTTGAAAGATGGTGTTTAAAGAATTTGCTTAATAAAAAAGGCACTTAAGACCATTTAGGGAAAATTCTATCAAGCATTTTTTTTCCTATGGATTTAATAGGATTTGTGAAGGGTATGGTTCAGTCACACAGGGGGTGCTCAGTTAACCGCTATATCCCTTCATACCATGAAGGATTTTGATTGGTTGGACTTTTAGCTGCATTATTGACTTAATCTGGTTTTGGGCCTGGAGTGGATGAAGCAGATTTGTTGGCAAAGTTTGCTGTTGGAAGTGGTGTTAGTGAGGCCAGCAGGGGGTGCTCACCCTGCAGTCTGTGTGAGTCCTAATACCCCAGTATAGTCATGGGGATTCTATTCTGTCAGTGAGCACTGTATTTCGAATGAGACTTTAATTCAAGGTCCTGACTCTCTGTGGTCATTAAACATCCAATGGCACTTCTTGTAAAAAGTGTGTAACCTGGTGTCCTGGTCTAATTCCCTCCATTTGGCCTTACCCATCATGGCCTCCAATCATCCCCATCTACTGAATTGGCTTAATCCCGATCTCTCCTCCACCTGCAGCTGGTGTGTGGTGAGCGCACTGGCGCTCTTGTCCAGTGGCTGTCATCACATCATCCAGGTGGATGCTGCACACTGACGGTGGTGTGCAGAGATCCCCTTACGTGATTGTAAAGGGTTTTGGCTGTATGATCATACACAGTAAATGTGCTTTACATTACTTACCTCCTTACTTACAGTTTTTAACAATTTCTTAATGAAAGTACTAATGAAAGTAATGAAAGTGAGCGGACATTATGGATATCCCTGTGACTGTTTTACTTTGTATTATAAAAACCCATTCTGTTTCTGTTTATTTCCTTCGTTAAATTATTTGTAAAAAGAGGGGGGGGGGGGGGTGGGTTGGGGAAATCAGCCTATGGGCGAAGGTTACAAAAGTTAAATTATTACATTGCCCCTACTACCATATAGAATAAACTTACTGAAGGGTTTATGTGGGAAAATTAAAGAGCAAGAATTAACGTAAATAAAATATGATTCTTCAGAGCAAAAGAGGCTCTTAGCTTTTGAAATGGCAAATTTTGTAGATACTGGTACAAAACTGGCACAAGTTTTGATTGAGTAACAATATCCACCTCCATCTGAGCCCATCTGAACAATATCCATCTGAACCCACTGAATTGTTTTTACATCTGTGGGAGAAGCAGAAAGACACAAACAAACTGCAAGGTCCATCAATGTATGTAGCCCTATTATTAAGGACAAGACTTTTCCCATGGCAACAGCACTATGTATTATTTTGTGCTCAACATCAAAACACTGATTATAAAAACTAAATATTGGAAAGTATTGACCATATAGTAAAAATAATATAAGGAGTTGCAGGCACTCCGCCCCTTAAGTATCCCTGCATTCTCATACCTTATATCTTAAGTAATACACAGTCATTAATTGTGAATATTTCTTTTATTAGAGTATTCTTCTGGCCAGAGTTCAAGAGCTGCATTACCATTCCATTCTATCATGTGACCAATGTCTGTGACATCATTGGGGAAAACTGGGACCGTTTGATACACCCTCTGTCATTGTGATGATAATGAAGGTGGAGCATGTCATCACTCCTTCCTTTGTTAATATTATTCATGACATTTTCCGAGACTAACATATTTCTCTGTCTATAAATGATTTCCCATTCCCAGCAGATCTGTCTTTGCTTAGAAATTCTATTGAAATCCATATGTGAAAATCAGTTAATGCACCATTCAAAATAGAGGTTGCGGGAAAGAAAAAAGTAGTTCTTTAAAAGTTTACCCAACCCCACCCCCAGGCTGAAGTTGTGAGTGGTTTGCTCTAGGGGAAGCTCAGTCATGAGTGAATGACAAGCCCTGGACAGCTCCATTAGGAAAACAGATGGTGGGGGAGTGGAAAAAGGGCTATGTAACAAATGTAATATTGTCTGAACGCAGGAGGCTGCAGGACCTGCTCACAGCTTGAGCGCTTGGCTAGAAGTCAAACCATCCGTTTTGGCCAGCGAGCGGCCGGCGGACGGTCGGTAACCAGCCGAGGCGCAGGTTGACTTGCACGGTCTATAGTCAACTTCTCCACGTCACGCATCAGGTAGTTATCTCCACAGCGCTCATGAAGTGAGACCGTGCCTGACCAGCTGTCTTTGAGGCCACACAAAAGAAGAACTTTGGCGGGAGCAAAAACGTTCCTTCTGGCACTGCCTTCATTTAAATCAGCTTGTCAGAGATGTTGGCTGATGGAGGTTAGTGCTCCTTTCCCTTGTGTCCTTTTTATCTCTTTAGCAAGAACAATGCAGTTTGGTTGCTTTCATCAATCTATTCCTAGGGCTATTTACCTCAAGCATTGTCCTACCAGTTTTCAAGCATGTCAAACACAAATTGTGTCATAATTTACTCATAACTACTTTATTTATTCTGTGCATTCCTAAAAATAATCAAGATTCTTCTATTGGCATTGATAGTTCTATAAAGAAACTTTAGCATTTTTGCAATCTTTTCAATGCACAAAAGATTCTTTAGACTGCAAAATGTTCTTCACACTTCACAAGGTGGACAATTTCCAGGCACTTTAATAGGATTCTTAGGGATTGAGAGTTTTTTTTTTTTTTTGCAAGAGTAAAAAAAGTTCATGTTCAAGTTGGCCACGTAAATTCACTACGTGCTTCATATACTGCTACACTTTTTCCTATGCTAAACTGAAATTTACTGGGACAAAATTTTACCTATTTTTTCTAATATTACCACAACTTTATATGTTATATATTAAGGACCATTTACTGAAATGTACAGTGGGAAATGGTTCTTCTTGAAAATCAATATATGCACACTTGAAAATACAAATTCCAAAATTAGGGGTTCTCAAACAACCTTTCAGAGAAAAGTTCTTAGCGGAGCCATTTTTGGTCTGTGTAAAAACCTTTTGTGCAGCAGAATGTTTTATTATTATTTTTATGTAAAACATCCTTCATGCAACTACTGATGCCAATAAAAGGCCTGTATTTTCATAACTGAATTACTGCAAAAATCCAATTTATTCCTTCCTTCCTGCCTACCCTCCTTCCTTTCTCCCTTCCTTCAAGCATTTTGTTATTTATTTATTTGTTTATTTATTTGTCTGTTAATAAATAAGTTGGGGCCTCACGGTGGCGCAGTGGATAGCACGTTCGCCTCACAGCAAGAAGGTTGTTGGTTCGAGCCTCGGCTGGGTCAGTTGGCGTTTGTGTGTGGAGTTTGCATGTTCTCCCCGTGTTGGCGTGGGTTTCCTCCGGGTGCTCCGGTTTCCCCCACAAGTCCAAAGACATGCGGTATAGGTGAATTGGGTAAGCTAAATTGTCCGTAGTGTATGAGTGTGAATGGGTGTGCATGGATGTTTTCCAGAGATGGGTTGCAGCTGGAAGGGCATCCGCTGCGTAAAACATATGCTGGTTGGCGGTTCATTCTGCTGTGGCGACCCCAGATTAATAAAGGGACTAAGCCGAAATGAAAATGAATGAATGAATGAATAAATAAGTTGATTCTTGTTAATACTTGCCTTATTTCATTAATGCTTTAACCTTAGTTTTAACCTAAACCATTTCAAAAGCATAGGGGCAAATGATATCAAAGTGTTATTGCCTCATGAAAAGATGTACAGAATTTCAGTGGGTCACGCTTTTATTTTAAATGTCACCCAACTACACTGAATGGGCTTGCATCTGCGACTCATTGGTCAAAACGAAGCACAAGTTCAATCTACATAAACATACACCCTGATTAATATCGAGAGTGTTGTTGTGTGACAAGATAAGAGAAGTAGAGACACAATTACAAGCTCTTACAGTCTAGACATTTCCAGAGAGAAACAACGTCAGCATACCCCAAAATACTAATAAGGTTATATTTGTGCTTTAAAAACAAGACTGAGGCCAAGTCCTGGCTCTCATTAGATGCTCTGACTGTGTGAAGGAGAATAAGGACAGAGCTGCAGATAACAGCGCCAGGAGAAATCCAGCCAAGTCCTTCAAAACTGGCCTAGTGAGCACAAGACACCTCGCTGGCTCACAACATCCAAAAATATGCCTGCGCATTTGTGTTTAATCATTTTGTACATGAATCCCAAAGGAAACATAGGCTGACATTTAACGCATCGTTGGAAACAATCAAGACACGGTACGTTCATTCGACTGAAGAGAAATAACTCATCATCGCTATCAGAATCCTAAAATGGTAACTGGACCTTAAGTGCCTCTCTGTGCTATTTTTAAGCATTGTAGACTTCTTGGAAAAAGTGGCCACTCAAGTAAACCCTGCAGTGCCCAGTACCAAACTCAAAATGGCCAAGCAAAACCACTCTGGGACCCGTAGAGTTTTTTTTTGCTGGCCTTAACGTGGTTTGAATGAAACCAACCTCATTAGTGGTCTCAACTGAGCTGTGTCGACTTCCGACGTCATGTTACATTGGATCTCACTTGAGACTTAAGGGGAAAAATCTTGAGACTTCCTCATTTGGAAATCGATGATAGATAATGGAGCGATGAAAAACTGGCACCTCATCTCAAATGAAATGAAACGGATACAGAGACAAAACTGGCTTACCGATTCGTCTCTGCCTTCCTCTCACTTGTTTTCTCATCGGTCAGACGGTGGCTGTATTGATTTGTGCCCTCTGAAAAAGCTGGATTGTATTCTGGGTGGTATCTTGTGCCATTACGGCTTGGCACCCTGTGAGGAGGAAACGAGGGCGATCAGAACTGTAGATCCTGCCACTGTCTGCCATCAGCGTTAATGACAGCCTCACCACAAGAGAAGGAAACTATATAAGACTACACAGGCAGAAGGGAAAAACGAAACGATTATAGAGAAGAAGATTTGTGCAGGTTATTTCACTCAGATTACCTTTCAGTCCATCAGGATCAATGAATGCCAAAGCAATACTTTAAATAGAGAGCTGGCAGAATTGTATTATTATCAACTTCACCCAGGACACTCCAGATTCTTGGTCATATTTGCGGAAGTGTATAGATTTTATTCCAATTTTAAAGGTGTAGTAAGTGATCTGTCAAAATTCTAACCAATTAGCATAATATCTCTGAAACACAGTCCCTCCCCTCCCATCCAAAGCTACACCTCCCGAACGTGCGCACCGCGACATGACAGCAGACAACCCACTAGTTCATGTCATTCGCCAGTTAGAAATGTAGTTAGTGGTTGGCCGGCGGCATGCAGGAATTACACTTATTACTAAGCCATACTTACATTCTATTTCAGAGCGAATATTCAAAGTCGCATAGTAAACAATATAGGGAGCGCGTCACAGGTTGTCACTGTTCAAAAATGAACCAATGTGAATATAAAACCAACTCCACCTCAGTAAAGCAGGCTAGGCAGAATAGCGATATTTACTTATGTTTTATTGTTAAACTAAATAAAAATCTACATTATCGATGCTGTAAAAGTTCCTTTGAAATTGAAAATAGTCACATCAATCTTTCGCCGGAAGATTTCAGTGGCTGAACAACACTTCCGTGCACATAACCCATTCGTAACACAACACAATCTATATCAGCTTTGCGTGACTAAAATAGTTTTATAACATAACATTACCTGTCTAAAAGAAATACTTTAGCCATGGTGTCATCCTTCCTCCAGCGTGCAAAAGTAACTCCAATATTGATTCAGGATTGGAAAAAGTTTTGATTCAGCATTTGATTTTACCACGAATGTGATTGTCTCGTGTGCACATGAATGTGCAGCGCGCATGCAGATGTGCACACGCAAATGGCAGATCTGTGTGAACAGGGATGCGCCGTTGTACAAATCTATATTTGCTGACAGACAGTTTGGGCTACTTATCAGAATTATGGGAAGTCGGCCCGACAATATTTAAATGGATGAACATTTTTTAATTTTATGCCTTACCCAGAATATAAAAATACATATAAATATATTTAGATCATTTACTTTAATCATTACTATTGGAATGTGAAGAGACTTTCAACCAGTACAACAAAAAATGTTTCTTAAGACAATCACCTACTGCACCTTTAATATTCCTTCATTATAGGCATTACTTGTCATAACATAAAACACTGAAAATTCATGAGGAATTGCTTTTTCATATATATATATATATATATATATATAATGTACATATATATAATGTACATATATATAATGTACTTTGTGAATTTGATTTAGCAAAATAGCTAGGTGATGAAAACTTATTTGATTACAAATCATAGACACCGTTAAGTTGTGTTGTGGTATTTATTTGGTCTTGTGCAATGAACTGCACACAAATCATCCTTTATTTGTTGTCCCTGTAAATATAGTTTGTGTAAAAAGGAATAAAAGTTGTTAACATCATACAGTTTTATAGTGTACATTGTACCAAGAATCTGCAGTCAAATATATCTTGCAGTAAGGTGTTGTAGTTTCACAGAAATTTAGACTGAACATGTATTATCCCACAAGCTTGTGTTGAATTTAGCACTACAAAAATGTCAGTTTGATCTTAAATTAAAGCAAAATGTTAATGTAGCTATATTTTAAGACAAACACAACTATTTCAATAAGCATTTTATAGTTAAATGTTAGTATGGTGGGTGTGCAAGGTGGGGTGACATGGTCAGCTACAATACTCAGGTAGGCTGTGGCATTTAAACAATAATCATTTGGTTCAATGTAAAAAGCCATTAGTTGACTTTATTTAAATAAAGAGAGTAAACTCGTTGCCTTATAATTATTAAGTAAAAAAAAATATGTCCACAATTATAAAAGTTAAGTCAATGGGTTTACTGACTTTTTAAAGTAAAATCAATTTGTTGCTTTTTGTTGGCAATTTGTTAGCAACGTGTTTAATTACTTTTTTTTTTTATGTAACTAATCGGTTTTTACAGAGTAATAAGAGGCCTAAAGTTTGGCAAGAAAACATTCCCAAACCACCAGCAGCAACTACTTATTTAATGCAGGATGGTTTTATGTTGTTCACTCCAAATACCTTCCCTACCTGAATGTTGTTGCAGAAATCGAGAATTATCAGACCAGGCAACCTTTCTCCAGTCTCCTATACCTTGATTGTAATGAGTGGTTATTTGTGTTACTGTTGCCTTTCTTTCAGGTCAAACCATTCTGTCTATTCTCTTCTGGCATCAGCAAGGCATTTTTGCTCACAGAACAGCCACTCACAGGATATTTTCACTTTTTCAACCAGTCTCTAAAAACCCTAGAGATGGTTGTTCTATAACATGGTACAGTACATCATGGCAATAACATGGTATAACAAGTCCAAAACAACTAGGGCTGAACTTTTACTTGAGGGAAGCCTCTAGCACAACTACACACAGTCTATGTTGCTGAATTATCATAACGAATGCAATTCAATCAAGAAAACAACATAAAAATGTAAATTCCACAATGTAACTTTTTTACTTGAACCTGACGCAGCTGTCATTAGTATACATTTATTTTCTGTATAAAAAAAAATATTCTCCATATCCACATAAATGGCAAACATCAGCATGCACTTCTGCATGGTATAATTTTCCAGCAACACTTATAGCTTAGTGTTATGTGACTTCAACGAAGTACCTCAACCTTGTTTTATTTGCCTCCAGCAACATCTCACATTGGAAAGAGCCTCTTGTTCACAAACACACCAGAGTGTTAATGAGTTCCTGAAATCACTAGTTAAGACCCGAGGCTGAGCTTGAAGTGGCTGACAGGTACAGTGATGGAAACCAGGTGTGTGTGTGTGTGTGTGTGTGTGTATGTGTGATGCTGCAGAATTGCTTTGCAATTATAAATTAATAAATTTATAAATATATATATATATATATATATATATATATATATACATACATACATACATACATACACTACCTGACAAAAGTCTTGTCGCCTATCCAAGTTTTAGGAACAACAAATAATAACTTGACTTCTAGTTGATCATTTGGTATCAGAACTGGCTTATATGAAAGGCAAAGGCCTCTAGATTACGCTTATTTGACCAAAATAAAATATGATCATCCATTGATTTTTTATTATTTAATTAGGACAGTAAGGACTGACTTTGCTTAGACAAAAGTCTTGTCACTTAACAAAAATAATGTACAGTATAGAATATAAAGTCATGGTGCAGTGGAAAAAGAATTCGTATTGTGTATGACTCCCATGAGCTTGGAGGACTGCTGCCATACATCTCTGCAATGACTCAAATAACTTATTAATAAAGTCATCTGGAATGGCAAAGAAATCATTCTTGCAGGATTCCCAGAGTTCATCAGGATTCTTTGGTTTTATCTTCAATGCCTCCTCCATCTTACCCCAGGCATGCTCAATAATGTTCATGTCTGGTGACTGGGCTGGCCAATCCTGGAGCACTTTGACCTTCTTTGCTTTCAGGAACTTTGATCTGGGGGTTAAAGTATGAGAAGGAGTGCTATCTTGCTGAAGAATTTGCCCTCTCCTGTGGTTTGTAATATAATGGCCAGCACAAATGTCTTGATATCTCAGGCTGTTGATGTTGCTATCCACTCTGCAGATGTCTCTCACGCCCCCATACTGAATGTAACCCCAATGAATGTACTGTAATCCTTCACCAAACTTGACTGATTTCTGTGAGAATCCTGGGTCCATGCGGGTTCCAATAGATCTTCTGCAGTACTTGTGATGACTGGGATGCAGTTCAACAGATGATTGATCGGAAAAATCTACCTTCTGCCACTTTTCCAAATGATCAACTAGAAGTTGAAAAAAGTTATTATTTGTTGCTCTTACAACTGAGATCGACAACAAGACTTTTGTCAGGTAGTGACATAGCATATATTGATTTTTGTATGCATTCTACTTTTAAGAATGTAGCCTCTAAGTTTACATTATATATTTGTAGTGTAAACCTTAAAATATTCATATACACAGTTAATGATAAAGATTATAGGATTCACATCAGACTGATTGGGCAGAAGCCTTTGGCTGTATAAGTTTCTGGATAGGGTCATATCCATTAGTTTGACCCGCAAAGCCTTTTGGTGCAACAGTCTGGCCAGAAGGTATTCAGTCAACTTTCTCTAGAGAATCTGAACAGAGAAACAGAAGATTTTATTTTTTTGGATAGAGAAATAATCCACAACACACACACTTTAATGTCATAGATGTGTACATGATTGTGTAAATGTAGCTGGCAGAGAGAATGAGAGAGGGCAAGTGTCAGTGCCTCTGTCTATAGTCTTTCTATTTACAGTACAGCCTGCGTCTTTATTTTATTTATGTAATCAGACCTGCATTAATTCCGAGTTGTCACTGCTGCAAGCTATGTGACCTCTGAGCTCTAGTACTGTATTACTGTTTACCATTGAGCAATTACAACAGCCCGCCAATCAATAAAGTGCAAAAAATTGTCCAACAAACAACTTTTAAGAATAAGAGAAAACCTCCTAAATATAACTGGATGGATCCTATAGCTGCTGAAATACACTAAGATGGTCCAATATAGAACTATACTTTATATACTTAGTTCATTTTACAAAACAAAATAATAAGTTATAAAATAAAATAAAATATCTAAAATGGACTTTTTTCCCACAATCTATGTTTCATTGGTTTCTGATATTTCCTGGACACTTGTGGTGTTTTCAGCATCTGTTATCTCACTATGAGAACTTCATCTTCTGCTTTGAGAGTCAGTTCATAAGAATGTTTTCACAGACAGCAAGCTAAATATCACCTTCTGGGAGTATTAAAAACCCACAATGCAGCCAAATTACAGATAAAAGTATTCGGTGGAGGGTTACCCAAATTAAATCCAGTAAAATTGTATTAAGACTTATTTTGGGGGGTTCCTTGCACTAACTAAGTTACGAAACACTAATACTAAAAGGCATGAATGAATTTGTAAACAAATAGCACATAGACTATTTTCTGTCTTTTCTGACAAACAGTAGCAATCTTGCATGGTTGCCCAGCTGGTACAGCACTGCAGCACTGTCTTGAGTACCATAAAATGTACATGTAAAAATAGAAATAGAAAAGCCTTCAGAATAAAGGTCTGTAGAGGCAAGAAAGCATGATTGTGCAAGATTTTTAATGTATTATTAATGTATTATTAGATTTACGTATCAATAAAATGGTTAGATGTATGGTAGGGTTGATTGTAGCTGTTAATTTCAATAGTGATAGTGCATTAACCTTTAAGTGCTACTTACCATATTTTAATTTTAGTACTGCTGAGATATACAAAACCAAAGCAATAAAATGTTGCCAGATTCACAAACATCTGTTTAAGATAACATTTAAATAAATAAATAAATAAATAAATAAATAAATAAATACATTTTTAGCAGCACTCACTGGACATTTCACTTAGCAACATAATATCCTTTTGCAGCAATGTTGCCTCAGGCATGCTTTTATAATGAGCCAAGGATAAAAAAAAAACTGACATCATACAATTTTAATTGATATAATAAACAACGTTAAACAGGGAGTCAACAAGGCAGCTTAAGGAAGGTAAAAGAGACACTGCCTCGATACTAAACCTAAAATGTGGATATTGTCACTTTACAAAAATTATCATTTTAAAGCATGTGCCCCTATATTTCATAATATTCGTGTTGGCTTGACAAAGCCAAACATATTGAAATCATATTAAAAGCTCATTCTCCTTCTTCCTCTTCTTTTGTTGATCAAATTTATACACTCATCTCCTCCTTGATTATTCAAGTTTTCTAACTGGTCAGACCGTTTTTTTTGGAAAAAGTTTTGTAATTTGATTAAGGGGGTAAAACTTTATCTTTAGTTTTTCTATAACTATCTATTTATTTATCACTAGCAGAGCAACTATCCCAGAACATGCAATAATTCATGTAAGGAACATGTTAAGGATGCCCAAAAAATGCAATGTGCTAGCGATAATGTGCATAGAAACAATTGGCATCATTGTAATTATAGATGCTTATTCATGGCAAAACATGTCCATTCATGGTCCTAAAATGTAGTAACTCATAGTCGAAGCATGCTAGTAGCAACATACTAATTCATGTTTGAAACATGCTAGTTAACAATCTAATTAATGCTAGAAACATGCTAACAACATGCTAATTTGTTCTAGAAACATGCTAGCAATATGCTAATTAATATAGACAACATGCTAATTCATGGCAGAAACATGGTAACAACATTCTAACTCACACGGTTAATTCCAAAAAACATCTAAGCATAATAACATACCTGTCAACATTGGGATGTGAAAATAAGGGATACCCCAATACCCCACCACACCTCCCCCCCAAAAAAGAAGAAATTCCCTAAATTACTAAATATGTTCATCTGGAGCTGTTTCATTGTAAATAAACAGTTGAAACGGTCAGTAATATGTTTTTTCTTTATCATTATTGTTATTTAAAAAAGATAATGTTGTATAGATTAGAAAAAGCTCCAAATAACTTTTATTCATTCATTCTCCTTCAGCTTAGTCCCTTTATTTATCAGTGGTCGTCACAGCAGAGTGAACCAGCAGCTTATCCAGCATATGTTTTACACAGAGCATGCCCTTCCAGCTGCAACCCAGTACTGGGAAATATCCATACACACCATACACTACGGCAAATTTAGTTTATACAATTCACCTGTACCACATGTCTTTGCACTGTGGGGGAAACCGAAACAACCGGAGGAAACCCACGCCAACACGGGGAGAACATACAAAATCCACACAAAAACGCCGGCTGACCCACCGAACCAGCGACCTTCTTGCTGTGAGGCGATAGTGCTAACCACTGAGCCACCATGTTGCCCAAATTAGCAAACAGTTTAGCCTATTAAAATTAAAAGCTACTATAAAGAAATTGAATCAAGTTATCAAATCTCATCAACCTTTTCTTCAGTGTATAATTTAAACATTCTGATTAAAGAGCAGCGAATGAATCTCTCATTTAGATTTTTTTGTTTAATTACATTAAATAACAGAGGTGTCACTTCACACATCAAAAAATGCACAGATCTATTATGAAGGCATTTGATTGCTTTCCTAACTTTTTCTTGCTCATTTAAGACAAAATTTGTTGGGTTTAAAACAATACCCACCAAGAATGAAATGTTTAGATATTATTATTTTTATGTGTATATGTCTGTTCAAACACGCACCCAAAACCCAGAGTGTCCAAATCTCATCCGCTTCAAATAGCGTGTACAGAATCCGTTTGGGAAACAGTGTCTATTTATCACTATGGAACGCGTCTGACAGTCACGCACCGCTAGATGAACTGACTGTTTTAAGGGTTGCATACAAGGGGGCGAGGGGATTGGCTCTTTAATGTTTATTGCCACCCTTAATAGATTTGAAATATGGGAGAAATACGGGAAAATACCTTTACGGGATGATAGCATAATAGAATTGTAAAATACGGTAGAATCCCGGGAAAAATGGGAGTGTTAATAATTCATGCTAGGAACATGGTAACCCATGCTAAAAACATGATAAGAAGTGCTAGTATACAATTTCATGTTAGCAACATGCTATTTCATCTAAAAAAACATGTTAACAATGTTATTTCAGGGAGGAAACTTGCTAATTCATACAGCTTTGTCAAAGCAACAGCGACATTTCTCATTAGACTTTACTCATTTAGTTCCTTTTGTTTTTGCATAGATTGTTTTCTTATTCACATTTGAAAAGCTGTTCAGTGCCCCTGGGCACTCAAAGGGTAACTGTAGTCAAGCACCACAGCTTTGCTCCAGGGCCGCCTGAGGTACCTCAACTCACGTAATAGCAAATCAATTTCATCCTGACCGCCTGGGTGAGGTGAGTTTAGGGCATAATTGCTGGGCAAGGGAGAGAAAGAAACAGGCAACTTGAGAGAAAGAGACAGAAACAGGAAAGCAACAAGCGGAAAAATATGTGTGACATATTGAGAAGAGAAAAAAGTCTACGAAATAGGTGGGTGAGAGAGGACTGTGGGAAGAAAAGATGGTAATAGAAAAGGTTTGCTTTGTGAGCTAATCCACTGTTCTCCTGCTCTTGTGCTGATGTGAAACCAATAGTGTTATCCAGGCAGAAGCGCCATAGCATGAAAGACACACATGCACACTTTGAACGTGGAGCCGAGACGGCGTTACTGATGTGAATAGCACCGTTTAATCAGATTCCTAATATATCGCCTGCATTGGCCGGATTTGCCAAATTATCCAGCTCTGCTTCACTGTCCCTGTGTGTGGCTGTGTGGGTATTAAAACAGTTGCTGTGAGGAACTATTGCAGTCACTAAAACTAGTGTAGAAGGACCTTTTATTCAGACACTGAACAAAAACACTAAACACTTTCAGACTTTGATTGTCTGTAGGGCGTTTACCACATCTGGACTAGCCGATCAGTAGAAATTTGGAGAATTAGGAGGCATTTACATGACACAATATTCTACTAAATATGAAAAACTTATGGCCATTCATTTACATGACACAAAAAAGTGGTCATTTATACATCAGTGTCATTTATACATACACTGAAACATGATTTCCTCTTCGGATTTTCACATAGAAATGGCATAATGTAAAGTGGCATCATTTTCTTCCATATGAAATAAAATTCCAAATAAAAAATAATGTACATTTACTACACACGAACAGAAAGCGAGAATGCATTTTGCTTGATCATGCTGACAATTCAGCTTTGTTATCACAGGAATAAATGAAATATTTATAAAATAGATATAGTTATTTACATTCAAGTCAAGTCAAGTTGAGCTTTATTGTCATTCCTCTTCATGTATGGACATATAGTGGAACGAAATGTGTCTCGCAGGACCACAGATCTGCATAAATAAACAATCATAAATATGAACACAACACTGGTAGTAAGAGCTATTTTAAACTTACATAACTAACATACTGGAGTGGTAATCTAACTATACATATACTATGTGTACTTACAGTTACAGTTTTTACCATGTTGATCAAGTAAATGCAACCTTGGTGCAACTATTTGTGTTGTCCTACTGTACACACACACACACACACACACACACACACACACACACACACACACACACACACACACACACACACACACACACACACGCACACACACACACACACACACACACACACACACACACACACACACACACAAACACACATAATGCATGTGAAAATGTATAAAAGTAGCAGAGGACAAGGACAGGAAAAAAGCACAAAAACAAAACACATAAAATCAATCTCTGACCAAGTCAGTTAATTGCTTTAAATTCCTCAAAGGCCCACATCTCCTCAATTTCCCCCTTTCACCATTTCTTTTATCACTATTCCTCCCCATTCCTTTCCGTTAGTATTTCTCCCAGGGGGCTTTTAGGCTTTGCCCAGTTGGGGTGGCGACGTACTTTTGAGTGTGTCTGCGAATACAATATGGGTTTAACATCTCTGAACTTAGGAGCGAATCCTGGATGCCGCCAACAAACCCAATTAAGGGAGAGTCAATAGAGAGCAAATTAAAAAGCCTCTGGGCTTTAAATGGTGCCAGAAAATGCCAGTCGTATCAAGATGGTCAGAGCCACAAACAAAGACGGGGACGGCCCCGGTTTCATCCATCCGCGCTGCAGCGCCATGATTAGACGAGAGAGGTTTAGCACTCGCTTTCACAGGGCAAGAGGAGAAGGGAGTTCATTCACACAGGTCTATGGGTCGAACAAAATGGCAGCCATGGGGGCGAAAGGCATTGAGCTTGTTCAGCGAGGTGTAAACGACCACCTCTCAAGAACCACAATAAAGAACAAGCAATGATTGAGAAGAAATCCCACAAGGAACTTTGACATTGATTAAGACATGAGAAAAGCAAAAGATGGTGGTTAGTGCCACTCAATGTAGATAGATGGTCTTTCAGAAGGAGGAGTTCAAATAAAATGGGCTTCTGTGTGATTGGAATATAAACGTCATCTCTGCTTTCATGCCAAGTTTATTTGAAGCTAACTGATCTGTCTGTCTTTATGTCCATACATCCATTCCTCCATGCCTCCGTCCCTCCATCCATCCATCCATCCATCCATCCATCCATCCATCCATTCATCTAATAATAATACTAATAAGTAGTTATTTTTTTGTACAATATCCCAAAATAAATGAATAAGGTAATTAAATTATTGCTTATTGGAGGAGGGATATGAATGTCAGCCCACAAATTATCATATAAAACATAATATTTTCACCCTTTTATAAACATGTTTGATGTTTTCATTGATAAAAACAACTGCATTTTATACTTAAACATATAAAAGTAAAGTGATCTACAATCATTCTATCCGTTCGAGCTTGTACTATTCACTATGATCAGAGAGTCATATCAGAAAGTTCCTCAGGCACACTTTCCCTATATAATGAACAGGAAATTCCACACGTTCCCACATCTTTTCTAATTCAGGAACAAGAATAGTCTCTGCAGTAAGATGACACTCATATGGACATATCCAGCATCTCTCATCGTGCCACTTAAACCGCATTCTGTGTTTCTGGAAGGCTTTCCTTTCTTCTGCTGTGCACATACAATAGCATTCTCCATCTAATTCAGGCAGTTGTTTGATGAAGCCCTTCATGTTTTCAGTCATGAGGGCTGGTGGTAGGTTCATGCCTCCTAACCTCAATCTCAAAGGGTTTGGAACTGATTCCATAGCTTCTTACTTGGCTTTTACCACCAGGGTCTTAACACAACGGCATGAGAATTGTGTAAAGGCAGTGTTTTTTTCTTTAACTAAAGACCCTCTCTTGGTGCGAGGTGAAGCAGAGAGAGCTAAACTAATTACCAGACCTGTTTCTCTAAGCCTGGAGCTCAAGGAACACAATGGAAGCTTCTGCTTCTCTTCTGTTCATTCTCTTCTCCACATGCTGCCATCACAGCAGCCAACAAAAGGACTCCATTAGAGTAATTAACAGCTAAATGAAATGCACTCTTGTTTTGTGTTGAACTCATTTTTTTTCACCCCACTACCCCAACCTTTCCAACCTTATTTTTTTTCTGGTGAAAGAAAGAAGACCTTTCAGTTTTCATTTTGGGTAATCCAGCACATTGAAAACTGCCAAAAACACAAAAATGCAATAGGATTTTTACAGTACCTTCCTGCCATCCTTTGGTGGGATACTACATCTACTTCCTCACTGTGTTTATTATTTATTTGTCATTTTGTGCCAGAGGAAAATAAATAAATCAGACAACAGTAAGAGATTAGTCAAAGAAGTGTAGAGAAGTCTTAGTTTCGACAGTTGGAGAGTTCGTTTGGATTCAGACTGAGTCTGGAGGATCATTTATTTTCACATTGGTACAGTTTATAATTAATAAGAGTCCAAGAGCCTAGAAAACCATTAATTTGCTGACTACAAAAACAATCATAGGAAATGACGGGGTGAAAGAGAGAGAGGAGAGAGAATAGGTGCAGAATGGATTTTTATCATTGTTCAATTATATTGTTGGGAAAAGAACTGGGGCTAATTGTGGAAATGTTTTGATAAGTTCTGTCAAACTTGCTGTTAGCGGGAACAAAGAATACATTTATTTGACAGATTGATGTCCTATTTCTTGGAAGGCTGCTATCTGATCCTGAACTTTTAAATAGTGTTAATAATTATCCTGGTGACAGTGATTGCGTATTTTGAAAAGCGCATTAAACACCAGAATCAAAATGAGTTTATTTTAATTAGGGATGAACTGATATTAAAAATCCTGCTGATCCGGATAAGCCAATAATTATTTTCATCCAATGGTAGTTAACTCTTAAATAGCTTATTAAAAATATAAATTAAAAATTCATTCAAAATTGTGCAAGTAAGTCAGAAGTTAATTAAATAAGCAAGTAAATAAATAAACATATGCCACACAAGTGAAATTGAAAACTAAAATTCATAGTTTATTTCTTAGAAATATGTATTTGTGTCAATAGTGATTCAGATGACAGGTCATTGTTACCAATTTTAGTGTAAAAGTGTATTGTTGGGAACAGTTTTGATGACAAATAAAAAAGGAGGCTGCATTTTTTCTGTATGATATTTCATACTCACCAGCAAAAATTATACATACCAGCATATTACTATAATATAAAGCATTACAATAACCTTACAGTATTAGACTACAGTGCACTGAAAACATGGACCTTTTTCATCAGACACATGCCTTCATCCTTTGTCTCTTTCTCTGTGTTGCTTCCCCTTTGGAATGCTTGCCAATAGAATATTTATGAACTGTTTTATACATCAGAACATTTTAAATAGGTTGTTCATTGGCTGATCTAAAGCCTTGCCTCATCAGTAAAATTCCTTAAACTTCTACCTACACAATTAATAAAAACTACTAGTAGTGAAGACTAGTAGTAAATATTATTTGTTTTATCTTAAATACATTTTAAGAAAAACTAAATAGGTTTCAAAACGTAACTTTTTCCATAAGTTGAGGCACTAAAAATATAGTTAAATGGGACATCTGGTCACCCTAAGTAGATGGGTGTTTTCACAAAAACCCACTGCAACTTTCAACACTCTTTATCAATTGTAAAGTTACGTCCGAGAACATACTGACCCTTATTACATCAGAAACATGCCTTTTTTTTTACTTTCTTCTGTTTTGTCTTTTGTTTTACCTTTCCACCACAGATCCTTACTCCCCTGCTTGACAACGGAAGGTTCATGATATGAACATCTGGACTATTGTGAACTACATATGAATACACCAAAGTCTTCTCAATTAGTTCAAAAGGAGAGGTGCTTTTATGATGTGGTTGAGCAAGTACTTTTGAGAATTTCAATTCTGAACTAGAAAATGTAGTGATAGAAAACCTAAAAAAAACCTAAGAAATAAAGTACACTGTAAAAATATCTGCAAATTAGCAGTTTTCCATATTTTGTGATTCATGTTTTTATTTATTTTTTTACTTTTTCCCTGTTTATTCATGCTTTTGAATTACATTATGGGACCTTGAGCTTTCTTCCAACTTTTAACCTTGAAAAGTTTGAAAAAGTGCCTTTTATTAACATTTTTAATAGTTTAAATTTATATATTGTCTGGGTGGTGTTTTTTACGGTACAAAAACCATGTAATAATACATTTTCTGCTATTCTACAGACTTTCTATATATGTTACTTTTTCATTCATTCATTCATTTTCTTTTTGGCTTAGTCCCTTTATTAATCTGGGGTTGCCACAGCAAAATGAACTGCCAACTTATTCAGCACAACCCATCACTGGGAAACATCCATAAACACTCATACACTACGGACAATTTAGCTTACCCAATTCATCTTTACTGCATGTCTTTGGAATTGTGGGAGAAACCGGAGGACCTGGAGGAAACCCACGCGAACACGGGGAGAACATGCAAACTCCACACAGAAATGCCAGCCAGGGCTCGAACCAGCAACCTTCTTGGTGTGAGGCGATTGTGCTACCCACTGCGCCACCTTGCTGCCCCTATATTACTTTTTATACATTATATTATTTCAAACTACTAAAATGTCAGTAAAAGTTACTGTGAAACTGTAGAGCTGAAATTGCAACATAAAAAGTTGACAGAGCAGAGATCAAGGTTCCATAATGCAAATCACAACCATAAATAAAAGAAAAACACTTAATATACAGAAACTGTTAACAGATATTTTTTTATAGTGTTGCTGATTATTTTGCATTCTGTCATGTCGCACAGTTGTGTCAGCAGTGTGCTAGATACCCATAACTTATTTACAGAACTCCAAGTTTAAACAGCTGTGGGTGTAATGGTTAACGAAGCGCAGACATAAGTGATATATGAATGTAAATGCACTTGCATTATGTTTATTTATGTTAATGCAAGCTCTCTGTGCCTCAGTTTGTCCCAGTGAACCTCAGGCAAACACAGCAGGTGCTGAGAGCTTCACACACACACGATTTGACAACTACACATCCTCCAATCAGCACTGAACTCTTGCATTGTGTGCATATAAGCTTGTGTGTGTGTTTAGATGCAGGTGTGAACTGGGTTGGCTTTTAGGAGAGATGTCTTGGGGAGACAGGTTAATTGCTCACGGTCCTGTCTACGGTAGGTCCTGTTTTACAAATGTGATTCGGTGCATGCTTTTTGTCAACAATGCAAAACCTGCTGTCAACACTTCAGTCTCTGAGCTCCATCTGTGGCAAAACCCCTCTGCTCAAATGTATATAAGTCCCTGAACACCAATTACTAATAAGATGTATTAAAACCAAATAATACAAAAAAAATATTAGGATGCTTAATGGCAGCACAGTTCTGCTCTGAATGACTTTGGAGGTTTCTAGAATGTTGAACTCTTTCAGAATCATGCTGTGTTTTAACTGTGGTTTATAGCATGTCCATTTGATGTGTTAGCAGGCATGGAGAAGATTGAATTCACACCTGCGTGTCCATCTGTGAAATGCCCCTTTCCTAAACACTCCCAACTGAATTTCTGGCACACACAAAAATTCACCTGCTCTCTTTTTTTTTATTTTTCCTTTGTTAAACCAAAACATGGCGGCACGGTGGCGCTGTGGGTAGCGCTGTCATCCCACAGCAAGAAGGTTGCTGGTTCGAGCCTCGGCTGGGTCAGTTGGCGTTTCTGTGTGGAGTTTGCATGTTCTCCCCATGTTTGTGTAGGTTTCCTCCGGGTGCTCCGATTTCCCCCACAAGTCCAAAGACACACGCTATAGGTGAATTGGGTAAGCTAAATTGTCCGTAGTTTATTCATTCATTCATTCATTTTCATTTCGGCTTAGTCCCTTTATTAATCTGGGGT
>CAIGQW010053321.1:13571897-13598619 GCA_903798125.1 Danio choprae
ACACACACACACACACACACACACACACACACACACACACACACATTGTGTTCATTGTTTTTAGAGTTTAGCCTTGAAGTTAATGAAACAGCAGCAGGAGGTAAACCACTGTTTTTTCTTGCTATTAAATGACTGTTTATTTCCCTGGATAGACTGTCATCCAAGAATTCAGTCCACGAAAGGAGTATTCCTCCTTAGAATGTGAAACAAGTTTGTTTTCAGATCAGGAAGTTAGACCAAGGCATAGGGGAAAAACATGGAGTAATTAAAAATGGTAAGAAACACTATATACCCATGATGCCTGCTTGTTAGTCTGACACCCCCTCAAATCACCCGAGGTAGCAGGCGTACATTTATCTTCATTGTTTTGCTACAGCTTGAGTCTCTAGCTGACTTGTTTATCTGTTGTTTTTCCTTAGTAAATAATTCCCATGTATACGCGTGCTTTCCCAGGTCAATGTTTTACTGCAGGTCTCCTGTTGTGCGGTTGTTATTTTGCGTGAATGCAGATAGAGGTCGATTCGGGGCTCTAATTTCTGAGCTGCGGTAGACTAGAGACAGTGGGTATGGCTCTCTCTGATAGCATTGGCATAAAACAACACTCACTTTATCAGTCAGGCTGTTGTAATCACTAGCCTGAAATTACCTGTCCCCCGTCAGGCCTCAGGTGACTGCACACATTAACTCACTTGCTGTTTTTTTGTCTCTTTGTCCAACTATAAAGGCTGAGGCTGCATTGGACTTCACATACTACAAAGCAAGTTGCTAGATCCCCCTTTTGTGCTGTTAGCATCCAGTTAAAATGATGAGCTTTCATCTAAAATATGCACAAATACTGTAGGAAAGTGCAGGAAAATTCCCAGATTCACTCTGCACATCAGTAAAACAAATGTTAACAATGTGATGCATCAGTTTAATTAGTCTGTATCAGATATAAATTGGTATTTCTGTTGCAATGGATCATTCCTAACATATGTGCATCAATAAAAAGTATTAATGCACAATATATTTACTGTTTATACGTGACCAACATTTTAGATTTTGAATTGATTTCTCCAATGTAATCTGTTTCTCAAGCATGTCCTGTCATCACTGCTGCTGTGTAAATTTGACGTATCACAGCACTCCAGAGATTTGGGGAGAAATGGGGATTAAGTCCTTAATCTTGATCAACCGATCAAGCAATGGGAAACAGCTAAAATATTTGTGGTGTTAATTGTATTTGATATGTTGTGTTTTCCTCAGAGTATTACCGACATGTCACAAGTATATTTTGGGTTCGTAATATGTTGGAAAGTTATGCAAACATATCCAATTGGATGAATGGGTGAGTGAACGAGCACTGCTACGTGGATGCAGATTAACAAACACTGTACAACAAAACAATAGCACAATAATTCTGAGTAAAATATTAATTTTGCTAAAATATTGTTGCTGTGCCTTCTGTAGAATTATAAACCTATATATACAGTATATGCATCTTTTATGGTAGAAGTAACTATGAAGAGAGTATTATAATGGGTAAATAAAATGTAAGCTAGTATTGACCTGAGCTCAAATTAGTTATTAATTGTTTCTTATAGAAATGTGGTAAAATATGTGTGGTATTGTGGTAGTCTTTTTTTCTTTCTTAATTTTAAACATTTTCCTATTTAGTGATTTGAACTTTCAGTCATAAAGATTTAAGAGGCATTTTAAATCATTATGTTTTAATATTCTGCTATTTGTTCAGTTATATGAAAGGTAAAGCTGTCATAATTTTTTTTAAAAAACTAATAGAAAATATGAATGGCTATAATAGTAGCCTATGTGAGTGAGTCAACAGGTAATAACACATGTTTCCTATTAGTCAGTGTGAGGGACTGAGCTTAGCCTGGCAGTTTTTCCTATTAGTCAGTGTGAGGAACTGAGCTTAGCCAGACAGTTAACAAACAACAACAACAACAACAACAAGAACAACAACAACAAAATGTAAAAATATATATATATATATATTTGTATGGCATCGCATCTTATCACATTGTGTTGAATCAAAACGAATCAAAATTGGATCATACTACACTGTGATAGGGGTTAATTGTATTGTATTGGACAGCTGTATGATTGACCTATTTTCAGATATAATAATATTAATTAAATTTGAAAGCCAAATAATGAGAACACAACGTCATGCCTCTTAAAACACAGTAAGAACATTTAAGATTTTTTAGGAAAAGTAGTAAATAAATAAACTTGAATTGAATTGAATATATATATATATATATATATATATATATATAAAAAGATGACACCCTCAACTCCTTCAGGCCATTCAAAATGTAGGTGACTTCTATTCTATAGCAGAACATTAAATCATAGACATTAAAGATTCATAGTATGCAACTTGGAGAGTAAAAAAAAAACCTTTACAGCAAAACAAAGTTACAACTCATGGCTCTTGATGAAAAGAAGAGTTGGGTCTGTGCGAGAAGCAGACTATTATTTAAACATTACTACCTTTAATCCACAACATCGGCAAACAGTCCTGAGCTATAATTATTAAATGTTAAATGTCTTGCACAGACCAATTTTTTTTTCTTCAATGTACAAAACCTCAATGTATTGTTATCAAGGTGCCAGTATGATTGCCTTTCATTTTATGAATCACCAAGAGCCAGTTTGAGCTAAGTGTGAATGTAATTAACAGCATCTATGTATCTAAAAACATTACATTCAGCTTTATAATATATAAAACGTTTATTATTTCTGTAATAAGAAAAGTATGCTAAAGTGTACTTTAGGGCAAGAAGACTTGCTAGGACATTCTATGGAAAGAAATGCTAGGTTGCGAGGCATAGTTTTGTCCTACATATACAGTACCCTTATATCACACCAGAGACATGCTGATAATGTCATACATTAGTACAAGCTGAGTGTAATGTCTTCAGGAGGGGAAAATGCTGCAAAGAACAAAAAGACAAACAAGATTACTGCATTCAAACTAGCAATTTAGCGAGAGAAGGTATTATAATGCTGCTTTTATGCCAGCACACCACAGTGCTTGTTCTTGATGAAAGTCAAAGTTGTTGAAATCTCAATTGTTTGCCGACGAGCAACATAAAAGATATTTGACATTTCGGTTGACATTTTCAACTGTAATTGTTGCATTCAAAGAAGGTTAAAAAGGAGCGCTTCACCCAAAAATGAAAACAGAAATTTAAGCATTTCAAATCTTCCACTCAGTGGTGGCTCTCATTTGTAATTCAGGATTTTGAATCGTTCAGATTTTTTCTTATTGTTGGAGTGATTTACCAAATAAATGGTTCATTATGACGTCCACATCCAAAATGCCTTTATCGTATTGGACTTTTTGAATCTTCAAATGTACTTAGAGACTTCAGTGCAGCATATCAGAATCAGTCAAAAAATTATCCTAGCATATCCTACCATACCATCTACAATCCTGTCACAATTACACTTCTAAATAAGTGTTATAAATAATGAAAACAATTCACTCATAATTAAATAAGGCTGTTTTGTTTCATAGATGAGCAAAAATGAAAATGATTACTATTTGAATATATTTTAAAACGTAATTTAGCTTTGCTTGCTTTTTACAGTAATATGTTAATTTAGCCCTCAAAAATGGCAAGTACATCAAGCACAGCAAGCACGCTAAATGTACATTCAGAGGGCTCTCAAAGTCACAAAAATCATCCAAAAATACTATGCTAACAGTGTGCACAGTGCCCACAGGGGGAAAAAGGGGGGCTCAGATCTGATATGTGCTTATTTTTTGCATTGATGTAAAAGTTTAAAAGAGGCTTTGCAATAAAAAAAATACAAATAAAATATTTGTACATTTCCTCTTTACATGCCGCATGTCAAAATGTGGTAAAGTGTAAGGAATTTTTGAATCCAGCGACAGGTAAAAATATTAAAATAAAAACCTGTATTATCTACTCTACTCTAATGTGGTTTACATGTTAAAATGTCCGTGCCAAAAGTCATCACGTTGCGAATTAGTGAACATAAATCAAGTATACGACGACAAGATATAACTTCGGCAGCAGCAAGACATTTTATAGATTTTGGACATGACGTTAAACAACTAGAATGTATAGGAATTGAAGAAGTATTTGAGTCACATAGAGGAATCATGGTTCCTCATAGAGGAATCATTGTGAATCATGGATTTTGAGTAGGTAATGATACAAATAATGAGATGAAAATGTATTTTTTAACTATAGGAATTAGTTTTGAACTATCGGAATTTCATTGCATTGATGTAGACATGAATAAGTGAATGATGATAATTGATATGTTATTTTCCTGTGCAATGGAGATAATGCTGAGGTAAATAAGGTAAAGGGAAATTGTTTCTTGTGTGGTTAATTATAATATATTGAAATGAAAATGAGATTGTTTTTAATTATTGAGTGGCCATCTAACTAATGACATAATGTGATTGACTGTGGGATAAAAGGGTGGAGTGAGAGGAATGTGTCACACACTGAGGAAGGCATTGTGCCGAAACGTGCGTTTTGTATTACCTAAGAATGTAAAATAAAAGCTATACAAAGTAATTATTTAATGAGTGTGAATCATGACCTTCTGAATACATTTCCTCTTTGCCATTTTGTTTGTTTAATGCACAACAGGAGTATGGCTATATGTCTGCATTTCCAGATGAATTATAGATGAATAAATGCACTAAAAGATGATTTAACAAAAGTGGATTACTGTGGATTCATGACAATTCTATTGGCTGCAGGATGGCTCTGAGCATCTCAAGTGCTGCTATGTGAAAGAACAAGAAAGAAAGAAAGAAAGAAAGAAAGAAAGAAAGAAAGAAAGAAAGAAAGAAAGAAAGAAAGAAAGAAAGAAAGAAAGAAAGAACATAAATGCAAAGTTTGATTCATCACAGCATGAAAAATGCTGCATTAAAATATTGCCTAAAAGAAAATGTGGATAGCTCACACCAAAATTAAAGTTCTTTCATCGTTTACGCACCCTTCTCTTGTTTCAATCCTGTTTGAGTTTTGTTTTCCTGTTGAACACAAAATAATTTATTTGGAAGAAAGCTGGAATCCATCAACTTTTTTCTTTTAGATGTCTATCTTTTAGATGCCTATGGTTACAGATTTTTACCTCACTTTTGTGTTTACAGAAAGAAACTCATACATTTTTATAATCACTTGAAGGTAAATAGTGAGTAAATCTTAATTTTTGGGTGAACTATTCCTTGTATGTATGCTACCTTTGCAGTTCATGTATTTCATGCCTATACTGATAGTGAAATTACATTATTAAAAAGGATAACTGCTGATTGGCATTCTAAGAGATTAGCATGCTAAACTAACTTGGTATATGATAACACACACAGCACAGTAAACTCGAGAAGTTCATTCTCAGTGATAGTAGTGAATATCAAAAATCTGCTAGCAGAAACTCAACCATTTTTGGGCGTGGTGCAGTCAAAAAATTTGCATAAAACCAGACAAGATTTGTAGGTGACAGACAAAGCGATGGGAAATTATAAAAGAAATATCATTAAAATCACTCTAAAATATACTCTAAGTAACATAATGACACTAAAACAAACTTTTGACAAGTTTTTCCAAAAATAAAAGCTTTTAATTTGAAATAGTGCTTAATATTGTTTTTGCTTAATGTTGTTTTTCAGGATGCTTTAATGAATACAAAGAGAACAGCATTTTTTTTAAAATAAAATATGAATTTTAATGTCACTTTTGATCAATTTAACGTGTCGTTGCTGAATAATTTTTCCTTTTCTCTTTCTTCTCCAAAACGAAGAAAACAAACAGTTTTTCAGTGGATTTTCATTCACTAGCAAGATGTCTAATTTGTTTACTTCACTCATGAATCAGATAAACATTCATTTTATTCACGAAAAACAGGTTTTGTTCAGACTATAAAAAAAAAAAGTCACATTTAAAAACGACGTGCGGGTGAATAAGTGTACAACATGTTAATGTTTGAGTGAACATTTCTATTAACGCTGGACTGGCTTGTTTATGTTGCTTTGGAATGAGCCTGTGCTCGGAAGACTAAGAATGATGGCTAATGTCATTCTCTCTGTATGGGAGATGAGAAGGGAAATTTGAAAGGTTCTTTAGAGCTCTCTGAGTTACCCCAGCTGAGCTGCAAACAAAGGACGGCAGAGCTTTTTTGCTTGTTTTCGCGCTCTCTCGCTCTGTGTCGTATGATGTTCCTCTCTACTAATTAATTGCTAATGCAAAGTGCAGATAAACCCTCTTTAAAAGCATTCAACAGATGAAAGAACATGGATTATGAAGAAAGCACCGGGATATTAAAGGATGCCTTCTTAATGAAAACTTTCATTTCCCTCTCCTGCAGTCTCTCTGTTAAACTCTGGCTATTCTTCTGTATTTTCTCTTTCAGTTGATGTTTCAGTGTGTGTGTGTGCATGTGTGTCTTGGGTCAGTAATAACTGGCCTCAAAGCTCTGAGAGAGAGAAATAGAGTGAACAGACCTTTGATGGTGGGCAAGTTTCGCCACTCTTTCCAGAATCCAGTGGCTCGACTGTATCGCCCTGTGCATGTCATGCTACGGTTACCATAGAAACTCTCTCTGGTCGGATTTGTTATTGACAGAATGACAAGGCTGAGCATGTTCTGTGTGAGGGAACTGTGAGCAAAAAACCCAACTGTGATAGACACAAAAACACATCGCCAACAACACATGCTGGAAATGTAGTCGATGCAAGTCAATAAGAGGAAGAAACATTTCAAACTCAACAACAAAAGCAACACAAATGAAAAATTAAGATGAAACAGATGGAATAGGGTTGACTTTTAAAGAACTGGTACTTTTATGTCTTCATGTCTAATCTAATCTCATAAGCAGTGAAAATGAGAAAATTAAATGTATAAGAAAAAGGACAAACTTTCATTTATTTTACTTGATCTTCCACACAATCTGTTTGCACGTCCTCTAGACCTGTGCAGTCATTATGACAGGCAAATTAAATGTGAAATGTTGCAGATTTTACTGGCATTTACAGGCATATTTATTTGCTTTCTATCTGAGGCTCTTCCTGCTTGTTTCTATTATAAATGGTAAACTCACTCTAAACTCGTAAGCTACAGCCACTGAACATTATGGGTGGCAGCAAAGTATCACAATGAGGCACTTTCGAGAGTAGCCAAACGTATAACACACCCTCATTATTTCAGTCTATACGTACATCAAATAAATCCAAGTAAAGCGCTGTTTGTATGGCGACTGGTCATATGCAATTATACAATCAAAAGATTATATCTTGCATGTAATTTCATAAAATTAGCAATTGAAGAGGGAACTGTGGGATGGAGAGACAGATTGTGTGTGCATCTGCTGAAGGTGGTCATGAATGAATATGACTGAGTCCGAGGGAGAGAGTTTGGACATCATCTGATTTCAAACATCTTCGGTCAAGCACAGATGTAGCTGCAGTCTATTGCCTGCTGCTAGAGGACATACATTAAGGCATCAAGAAATATATTCAGCTGAACCTAATTTACATTGAAAAATGCAATAGATCCCGTAAGACTTAAATCTCCTGATCCAAGAACCAGGCCATCCATTTTAATGAACTGAAACAGGGAAAAGTGTAAATCTTATTATGAATTTCAATTTTTTTAATTTAATTCTTGTATTTGATTCATTAATTAATAGGGTTGTTTCCCTGAAAAGAGAAGAGAAAACAAATGGATGAAAAGTGAACATATTTATTGATGACAGATTGGTGGATGGTTAGATAAATTGATGGGTGATAGCTGGATGAATGAACATATTGGATGAATGAAGGAATGGGCAGATGGATGGATGGAATAGTGACAGGATGTTGGATGACAGACAGAGAAATGGATAGATGAATGTATAGACAGATAAATGATAGATTTATGTATGGATGGATCATGGATTGATGAAGAGATTTTTGTATGAATTAATATGTGAATGGGGTTGATAAATTGTTTGCTAACAGAAAAATGGATAGATGGATGGATGCATGGACTGTTGGATAACAGATAAATAGACAGATAGATGAATGGATGGATGGACTGATCGCTGCATGACATAGAAAGCTCTATGCTGTGACTGAACTAAACTGCAAAAACCCAATAACTAACATGAATAACGAAACAATCTTTACTGTTTTCAAATTTGTTGTATCAGGGTTGTATCAGACATTTGTTTCAGAACCTGGCATGTTTGCCCCCTTAGCTCGGTTAATTTGGGCATAGGTGAACGACATATGATCCGCACTTTAATCCGTGACAAAACAATCGGTTCGATATCACCTGAACGAGGTGGTCTCTGCTCGAATGAAACAAACTCTGGAGTGGTTCGGCTGTAAAGCATGCTGAACTATTAACAAGTGCTGTTTATCTGTTTATCTGTAATTTTTCCATATTTTAAACATAGTATTTTGTATTAGGCCTGTTTTGTTATTTTCTGCACTGACACCTTGAAAGAAATATAAACTTTTATCTGCTTAATTATCTGACTGCAGTCTCAGTTCATCTGATCTTCTCTCTATAATGCAAGCAATTCCAGCCAACGTTTTTTTTAAGCTCATAATTAATAATGAAAATGTGAATGGAAACAAAAGTTATTGCATGTCTTATTGTCATTTTAAAATAACTGATTAAATATTACAAAAAGTCGCATTGAAATTATCTATCTAGTACAAAGTACTATATAAAGGTGACTGTGAGACATTAAAATTTACTGAGCAGAATCTATTATTTCTTCTACATGACCAATATTATCTGTACAAGTGGCGGCTACAAAACCACAAAGCATAACAAATACACTCCTTGTGAAAGTACCAACAAATGTCTTTTTTATTGAACTATAAAAGCAAAATTACACTCAACTGTACTGCTGCTAAATTTATAGTTAAATCGGAGGCGTTCTGATATTTAGCAACATTAAATTAGATTATCAGAAATGGAACAGTTCTCTCTGTCACACTTTTTTCAGTCACACAACAATGAGTGAAAGGAGCAAGTATTCTGTGTCAGGGAGAGGAAAGGGTGAGACACAGAGCCTTAAAAACAGAAGGAAGTGAGGCAAGAGCAAGATGGATGAGGGACGGAGGTGTGCCGTTAATCACAGCTGGATCTGTCCGAGGTGGAGAGAACAGAGGAGGATGCGGCAGGTTTCATCACGGCCCCTCACTTCTGTACTCCGGCTGGGCCCTCAGGGTCCAATATGGCCCAGAGAGGAGCACCATATGGATGAACTTGAAAAGACCCCAGATGTGGAGCTGACAGCAGGCCACTACTGTACATACACGTGTGCTGTAAATATCACGTGATACTCTCTTCATATGCAAATATACAGTGTGACCCATTCTCCGAAAAACACTGAAGATGATATCACTAGAAAAAAAAAAAGTAACCTGAGAGTGGATACTATGAATAACCTACGGAATGAATATATCATTTTCTGAGTCACTGTGACGTGTGCATGAACTGAGTATCTTTTAAATCTCATTTTCACAAAGAGAGAAAAGTGGTGGAGCAATCACCTGAGCATTGGATGCAACAAATTTAATTTAAGATTTAATTAAATTAAGACACAAAATAAAGTTACACTTTCGATTGCATGCTTAATATAAAGACATAAACAGATCCATTACTGTTCTTTTCATTTTCCAATCAATAATAAGATTTAAATAAGTAATATAGGTTATTTTTTGAATTCAGAATATTAAAGCTTAACAAAAATTATAAGTCCATGTCAACAAATTTCAGTAATTTGCTTTTTAACTCTGTAACTCTAGATTGAATACATCTTAATGTCCTGTTAGATTCTCATTCTCAGTACACCTTTATCTTGGTATTCTCATTTTTAAGGCCTTAAGCTGTTCAATTCCAAAGATATGGGGTCTGAAGGTGGCTTCAAGTCCAAATTTGTTGACTTCTACCTTTTTTACAGGCCCCAAAACAAATATTTCTTACTCTACAGACTATTGATGCCTTTGTTTATTCATGAGAACAATTAAAATTGAAAGTAGAAATGAATCTTGTTTTTCTCAAAACAAATCACACAGAACATACCTGTTGGAGTACATTATAATATTTCCAGAAACTTCACTATATCTTTGGAAATTAACTATAAATTGACTTAAAAATCAAGATACCAAAATAAAAGATTTATTAAAAATTTTTTATCTAAAATTATTTTCATATGACCTTTTTCTTATTGTTCTTTTCAACACATGCAATTTCTTCAGGCATGCAAAAAATAATAAATTAAAAAAAATAATAATTGGGGGTAAAACTTGACTATATCATATGGCCTTGTTTGTTGCCACACGTACTGAATTATCTACATACCACTAAACAAATACATGAATAAATATTTTAATGATCAGATACCATGGATATATGATGTTCCATTAAACTCATGTACTATTACACACCACACTACACACATAAGCTTATTAGCAACAAATACAGATAAATAATAACTATTCTCAATATAATTCCAAAAAAGTTTACAAAATAAGTCACACCAAATGTCTATTTCTGCATATGAAACAAGACACATAAATGACGCGTTAACAGCATTTTTATAAATATAAACGGTAATGCTAACAAAAAAATAACCCTTAAATCTAAAACCAAATCTCCAAATGAGAATGAATAATGTTCACCAAAGTACCAAGAATTCTGTCAGGACGAAACAACAGGACGTGCTTTTAAGTAGAACTCTTTGTACTGACATACAGTATTTCTCTGTGACTTGTCCATCTCAACCCATTCAGAGTGAACGCTTTAAAGAAGCGTGTAATTCAGGTTAAGTACCAGAGAAAAGGGAAGCGCTTTACCTCGATTAGTCAGCGTTAAGCCTTTCATTTCAGCGCCGAGCAATGAGTTTCGGAAAATGGCCAACTATCGTTTTAAATAAAGGCTACACATTTTTCTCACCTTTTATGGAAAGGAGACAAGACAAGAGGAAAGGAAGGGTCACCATTTGCTAAAAGCCAGCGGACACCTCTTAAAAACAATATTTTTCACAGACACACAGACAGAAGTTGTCAAAGTCGATTTTAGTGGCTGCTTTTTAACTTTTTCTTTCTTTTATCCTGCCTTCTCTCCGGAGAGGGATAATTTATCATAATTTAGAGGCATGAGCTGAATGCTTTTTGCTTTTGTCTGGCACTTTTCCTCTCCTCTGTGCTCTGAGAGATGGAGAAAGTGAGCGCATGAAGCGACAGAGAAAGAATGAAAGAGGAAAGGTCAAGCTTTTCCTCCCCTCTGCAGGCAATCACACTGACACCTGCAGGTGAACAGAATCCAGTCCGAAGGGAAAAAGAGAAATAAAGTGAGACTGTGAGAGGTCGAGAGGCCATGCGGTGTCCAGACAGGTGTGTGTTAAGCAGGTACAGTGTGTGTGTGCGTGTGTGTGTGTGTGTGTGTGTGTGTGTGTGCGTGCGTGTGTGCGTGTGTGTGCGTGTGTGTGTGTGTGTGTGTGTGTGTGTGTGTGTGTGTGTGTGTCTGTGTGTGAATGCACGTGATGGTGAGCATGAATGTAAGTGGGTTTTATAGTGCCCAGGCACAAAACCGAATTGTATGAAACCTCTGAGCGAACACGCGGGTCTGGCAGCGCCCGCCCCATCATTTCTCACAGTAATAACTCCTGCCAGTGCTGCTGCCAACTGACAGACCGAGAGTAAGAGAGATAGGTAGAAAGAGGAAGAGGAGAGAGTTTTGTGGCTGGGCATTTTCTGATGGCCAACAGACACATTTTCACTGCGGCTATTCACACAGATGTATTTTCGGCTGTCCAAATTCTTATCTCTGTGCCTCCAACTCTACCGCAGAACGAGTCGCTCTAAAAGGATGTTCAATAAAACTGTGCAGTTCATTTCTGTCTTTTGTGCACTTGTGAATGAGACACTTTTTATTAAGACTGATTTCAGTGGCTCCACAAGAGCATACTAACATTTAGAAAGATATTTAATGCAAACATGACAAAGCTCTCTTTTTTTCCACTCATGTCCTTCTAAACTTATATGACATATGAGCAAAACAAAAACTTAAGACATTTTCACTAAAATATGCAACATAGTTTTTAAATCTCATACATTCCTTTTAAGTACCATGTTCACATTTATTTAGTGCTAATAATGTAAACATTTCAAAACTTAATTTTTAATTATTAATATGCATGGCTAAGAATTTATTTTGAAATGATCAATATTTAGATTTTTTTGAACCCTCACATTACAGATTTTCAAATAGTCGGCTAAATATTGTCCTATCACAATATTACACACACACACACACACACACACACACACACACACACACACACACACACACACACACACACATTTTTTTTAATTACATGACTATAATAAATTAGTGATAGACAGGCTAAATAGGTTAGGCTGTAAATCTGCTCACATTCAGATGAACCTATTTGGCAGAACAGAATTTTGGCAGAATCAGCTATTGTTTCCTATATTTCATCAGAAATAAATGCTCTTTGGTCTACTCCTCTTCCTTATCTGTCTCCTCTTTTTTATTTTCTACTTTAAGATTCTGATGGGTGCGTCATCAATTTTGCTACTTGGTTTACACAATTGTGTGTTGATTGTGTTCTGGATATGATAGAGGTAATTATATTATGTGTATGTGTTTTCTGAGTGAGAACACGGTTAAACCTGTGCCCTAAAATTTAGGCATTTTGTAAAGAGTTTTGCAGAAAACATTGGGGAAATTGTGACTTGTGGAAAACAAGTGTTTAGAGTTTTGAGATATGTGTCAATGTTTAGAGAACTGAATTATTGGTTTGGAGAATTAGGCCAACTGAATCACTAATAACATGTTAGCAATCAAGAAAAAAAAAACTGTAATAAACTATAATAATTAATAACAAAAATAAATTAAATTGAAATAAATTAATAATGGGCCTCACAGTGGCGCAGTGGGTAGCACGTTCGCCTCACAGCAAGAAGGTCGCTGATCGATGGTTCGAGCCTCGGCTGGGTCAGTTGGCGTTTCTGTGTGGAGTTTGCATGTTCTCCCTGTGTTGGCGTGGGTTTCCTCCGGGTGCTCCGGTTTCCCCCACAAGTCCAAAGACATGCGGTACAGGTGAATTGGGTAAGCTAAATTGTCCGTAGTGTATGAGTGTGAATGGGTGTGTATGGATGTTTCCCAGAGATGGGTTGCAGCTGGAAGGGCATCCGCTGCGTAAAACATATGCTGGATAAGTTGGCGGTTCATTCCGCTGTGGCGACCCCAGATTAATAAAGGGACTAAGCCGAAATGAAAATGAATGAATAAATTAATAATAAAAATAAAATTAAGATTAATATTTAAAATTGAATTTTAAGTTGTTTCAAACCACCAGATAGTATTTTTGGCTCACATGGATGTTAGAATGATCTTTTTCAGCTGCTAAAGGTGAATGTCATCAGACTGAAAAAGATGCACTTTAGTGACACTGTTAAGCACCATAGGATGAGTTAAGGTACTTTCTAGTCTTTGGCTAATTAATTCAAATCAGCTCTTTAAAGTATACAAACTGGTGAAAGCCTATTGATTACGAAACAATAACTTGCTGCTGTAATGTTGTGCTTTGCTACTCAGTGTGGGTGCAAGAGTGAGTCACTACCCTAGTTGATGTGGTCTTTTTAGATCACTTTTATGACTTTCGAGCTCAGCCAAAATCATCTTTTTATCTCTCTGTACACTGAAAAAATCAAAGTCTCTCAGCAATAGTACAGTAACCACTGCTGCCTTCTATAGTTCCAGATCAATTTGTCGGCTAATCTCTTCTTCTGCTTTGATTAAAAGGAGCTCTTTTTTTCTGACCAATTATTTACCCTACTGGTAGACATTTTTAATTAGCCTAAAATGAAATGGAGAATGCTTTGGTTGTCGTGCAAATGTTCTATTCTGTTTAGGATGGCACTATTTAATTTGACTTTGTACTGAACTAAAGCAGATATTTTAAATGTTCTGTTAAGGAGCACTGCGCATTTGCACATTAGTTTGAGCAGGCCTAGAGCAGCCTTAACTCCGTTAAACAATAAAGGCTTGAATTATGAACATCCCTCAACAGAATCTATACAACTATACTATATAATTCAAATTAGAGCATGCAACAAATCATTGTACATTCTATGTGAATGTACAGTACAAACAAGCAAAGGACATCTAACCTGCACATGCACTGCAATTTGGCAACAACCAATAGGAAAATCTTTAGTCATGATTTAGTGGAACAACTACAAATATGATGAACCAAGTCAATACCCGAGAAAGCCAAAACAACCATAGTGACCACATTCCTTCCAGTGTCCCAACTAATGATCTCATTATAATGAGAAGCTTAGTCCAGTCCAATCAGACCAATATGATTCACCCCAAACAAATCTACACTTGAATTCAAACTATGAAAGAAATGTCAGATCAAGTGTGAAATGGGCACCTTCTGTAAGTCCAACACTATAACGGTTCTTGGAATCAGCTAGAAAGACCTTGGAAAGTGTTTCCCAAACCGGCTAAAGCTCTCTTGTGGAAGCCTGTAGAAAAAAAAGAAAGATTGATGCATTTCTGTCCTCCTTTCTGGACAATTTGCTCTCAATTGATGTGCAACACCATCTTTTCTCAGCCTACTGGCCTCCCCTTCTCTCTCCTCCACTCAAGGAGCTCATTTATCTGTCTTTTTCTTTGCCTTTTCTCCCTCAGCCTTTCTTTTATATTTCACAGTTCTTTTGAAAGGTACATTAGAGGGTAGTTGAAAAGGCCCTCATGTTGACATGCACCGGGCCTCATCGAGGCTGACACTTTGCCCATATCGCCGATGTAGCCTTAATTGCATGCTTTGAGATTGAATCGATACCGTGTTTGGAGTAAGGGAGAGACCGCCACCATCCATGGGTATAAGTGAGGGTCGAATCCTGGCCTGAACAAGTGGATGGGACAGTATAAATTGAGCCTGTCTGCGTATATACACAGTCAACTGTCATCAATGTTCAAAGACAAAGACTAAGCTCACTGTGAGGTTATTCGACACAGCTGGAACAAAAGAATGACAGAGGATACATGGGATGATTGGACAATCCGATATGACAAAAACATTGGATATAACGAAACAAACAAATGTTAAAATGAGCCACGTGAGATAAACACTCATATCAGACTTAATATTGGTAGCCTAATAAAAATGTTGTATTGATATCAATTACTTGCTTTATATCAGCTTTCATTTTTTTTATATTTTTCGCCAATTAATACATTTTTCTGCTTTGTATCACAGTTTTTTGTATTTATGCACTTATAGAGCATTTTTGTTTACAGAATAAAATAAATTTGAGTTTTTTTTCCCTCAAACATAATTAAATAGTAAATCCAGACAAACTGAATTTTCACATGATTTTATTTTCATAGATTTATGCAGTGTTGGGGAAAGATACTTTTAAAATTAATTTATTGCAATCTTGAGCCATTTAAAAAAAAATAATAATAAAATAAATAAATGTGGTAATTGTTACTTTTTTAAAGTTTTTTTTCCGTTTCGTCTGGGCTTAAGATTGTAATATAACAACCCAACACGCATCACTGACTGTATGCATATATGAGGTGCATATTTACATGGTTATGAACATTTTTTACTCATCTTATTTATTTTCATATGGCGGTATTTATATTAGTAATAACTCTAAGGGGAAACTCATGTAATTGTTGGTCATAAAATCATTCACAACCCGGATATCACTGGTGTAAATAAACCGGTGAATATTGTAAAACATGATTCATACCAGCAAAGATTGGAATAATAATTTATCATAAAACATAATATCTCCCTTTCAGAACAAGTCACTGAATAAATACAACAAACTATATCGTGCTTTATAGACCTCTGACACTCAAACACCTCCTGCTTAAATCTTGTTCTCAATTTCTTTCCACTTTTCTTTTCCCCATTTTTATTCTTTCTTTCTTCCTGAGCTGCTCATTTAAATCTCGGGGCCCCCTGATTCCCGTGGCTGCCGTTAGTCCTGTACAAACAGCCGATCTGGTTACAGAACAGTCAAAATGCACACGAGCTGGCTGATGTGTTTTACTTCTTCCTGTTCTGTCTCAGACATCCACTGTATTTCATGGACTGTCCTGGAATTAGGCACATGTCAGGTGAAAATTTAAGTGCAATGTTTTCCATCCCATTTTTTTCATCTCATGTGTCCCCATAGCCACTTCAGTGAGGGTCAGATATCCTTTATTCCCATCAAACCAGAAATGTGTTTGTATTTGATCAATATTACTGTTAAATGCCACATGAAAAAGTTAAACAAGTTTAACTTAACACAAGTATAATTTTTTTTTATTTGGTTCTACCAATGCTTTATATTGATGTTTTTGTGTATTTTAATATATTTTATATATATATATATTAATATTCCAATAATTGCAAATACATTTTTTCAGCATTACTAAGATTTTGGTGTCCTTCTGAAATTAAATTAAAACAAACATTTAAAAAATATTTTATGTATCTTCATACATTTTAAAATGTATATATAAAACATAATAATAGCAATAATATATCGGAAAGCTGGATTATAAGCAGGTAAAGTTTAAGCAGGTAATTTTTGTGCAGTGGGTAGCACGATCGCCTCACAGCAAGAAGGTCGCTGGTTCGAGCCTCGGCTGAGTCAGTTGGCGTCTCTGTGTGGAGTTTGCATGTTCTCCCCGTGTTTGCGTGGGTTTCCTCCGGGTGCTCCAGTTTCCCCCACAAGTCCAAAGACATGCACTATAGGTGAATTGGATAAGCTAAATTTTCGGTAGTGTATGTGTGTAAATGGGAGTGTATTGGTGTTTCCCAGTGATGGGTTGCAGCTGGAAGGGCATCCGCTGCATAAAACATATCCTGGATAAGTTGGGGGTTCATTCCGCTGTGGCGACCCCAGATTAATAAACAGACTAAGCCAAAATGAAAATGAATGAATGAATGTTCTGGAACATCTTTGGTGTTCTTTGACATAGAAAACCATTTAAAAATATTACAAGGGGTCAGATCAAAATTTATCTGGCATAATAAAATATACACAAATATATTGTAATCAAATAAAAATCAAGCAATACATATTTTTTCATTGTTACAGATTTCTCACGCACAGTGTGCACTCTATTCAAGGAAGCATTTGCCAAATGTTTCAACCTGGACCTTTAAACAGGGCTCGATATATTTGCCCCCAGACAGCGGTTTGTCCTTCAAGTGCTTAACTCCATCGGTGAGCGATCCTATCTCTGTGCTTTGCTTGAAGTCAGTTTATTTTCCCCGGGGCCTAATGACTCCAGCAATAACTGTAAGCGTAACTGAGCGGGCATCCATGCAGCGCCAGAGCAAAGACATTTACCACATGTCACAGGAAGAGTGGCAATAAGTAATAGTTCTTTATACCTCTCTTGAGATAGCGTGTGTGTGTGTGTGTGTGCGTCGTGAAGAGGTTACACATTGTTCGTGAACCTGTTTCATTCCAGACAGACTGTGCCGTCATGATTGCATTAAATGCTCGCTTGTCCTCTGTCGTCTCTGCTTTAATAATTTCTACCTCATTTAAGCTCAAATGCCTTCATGTCCTAATTGTGGGTAATAACCCAAACGCACTCCCAACATTAGTGCACCATTTACCATTAAGACAAAATCGATTCATTTATCACATATGATGTGCACAGAGCCTTTGAAGAGCTTTTTTTTCAGTATGCCACTGGGGTTTAATGTGTAACGCTGTGGTCGCTGAATGACATTAACAGGGTTGTGTGGAGGTGATTAATGCAAAATAAAGGATGGGGGTCTCTTTTCAATATGTAATGGACTTATTTTTAGGCTTACTATGAATTCGTCTCATGGGATTGACTTTTGGAGGAACATCTGACATTTTTTGGAGGTATTGAATTGTTGGCATTTGTAGGTGTACAGATTATTCACCGAAAGGTGGTTGGCTTTTTGAAGTTATTTTTTGCCAGGCATTTTCAGTTTGTGATATTTTAACACATTTAAATAAATGGATGTGACACACTAAGCAAAGGGTCAGTCATTAGCCAATGGTGGGCTGCCATGTTTCCATCCCATGTTTTTTTCAATCAGGGTAATGTTTTAGTCATTCAATGTAATGCAAATTCTCTTGTAAACTATGTCATCATTCATATATAAATAACAATTTCATTATCTTATTTATGTCTCTCTCTCTCTCTGTCTGTGTGTGTGCGTGTTTGTGTGTGTGCGTGCATGTGTGTGTGTGTGCAGTGGTTTATGTGGTAATACATAAACTTTTTATAAACATTTATACAAATGTGTATAATGACGTGGGTATGTCCTGTATTAAAATGTTGTGGTGGTTTATGATTATGATTATTATCCATTCTTAATGAAGTCTTTTAACATTCATGTTAAATTTTTTTGCAGTATAAAATAAATTAGGCCTCATAAATCATCAAAAAAACGTTTGAGTGTGTGTGTAAGTGTTTTTTTTTTCTATTTTATAGCCACTGACAAAAGTATATTCAGATCCAAATGTATTTCCATTCAGCCTGACTTTGGTAGGAATAGACAAAATTGCATACAGAAATTGCACTGAATAGTCATGCTGTTTTTGTGATCATGGTTTGTTTGACATAAACATGGTATACATCTCTGTAACAACTAAGCATTACTAAGGCTACAGCCCCACACAAACACAAATTGACGCCCGCAAGTGGCTATTTACTGTATTGACTCTTACTGAAACATTTGAAAACATTGGTGAAATACTGTATATATAAATGTGTGTACTTTCTCTATCAATGAGCAGTTTTGACTTTGAAAGGCTCTAAACCTCCTCAATAAATTGCACCTGGGGTTGAGGTTATATAACAATTTGTGTGGCAGGAGAATTGTTGCAGGACCAATAGAGAACGTTGAGGAATGTGTCCCACTTGACAAAATCTGAGTAACCTTTGAAGCAGGTTTGCTCTGGGCTTTTAAAACGCTGCATCAACCTCTCCTGCCTTCTAGTTTTTCCCTCTGCACTTATAGTTGGGAATTTTGGTCACGTTGTCAGAAACAAATTTAGCTGACTCAAATAAATTTACAAAGTCACACCGGTGGATGCTTTTCAAACTGTTTTCTATTCCTTGCAAGCTCTCAGGTGTGAAAACAGCCACATTGCTGTGTTTCCTTTCAGTACACCAATCAACACTTCCAATTCCCAAAACCACTGTACCACCTCAAATCTCATAACATTTCACGGAATTTGAATGATGTTGCTGACAGTCACCTGTGGGGTAGATTAAACTGCTGATTTTTTTTTCTTCTGTCTGTGCTTGTTTGACAGTGGCATCTAAATGCATGGTGTTCCGGACACATGGTGGTAAGAAGGATGACAGCAGTCCTGTGATGAAAGAGCGGCATTTGTGAGCTCACACTATGGAGATGAGAAAGAGAGAGCAGTGAATCTCAGCGGTGCGGTTCAGAGATGAACATGAGCCTCTGGGAGTATATCAAATCTTGAACTTTCATTCTTATTTAGCCAAGACAAACTTTACATTATCCTCTCAGAAGTGGAAAAAATGTCACTGGGGCAATATCTTTTCCAAAGTTACACCTTATTTACCCCTAAGGATTATATATTTGTGCCTAAATGGCATATATTAATATATGCACCTAAAAAACACATATTAGTACTTAAATGTACATATTAGTACCTTTTGAGATGTTTTAGTCAAAGTCACTTTAAGGCAAGTCATCTCGCTTGGTGGTACAAGTGCAAGTGCTCTCTTTGAATGGGGAAACATCAAAATTGTTTGCCAAGCTTACAATTAATATCATATTTGCAATCACCAATAAAATTGAACATCTGTCTCCTAAATATCTAAATGTTCATGTTGTATATCTAACAAACAAAAAAGCTAATGTGCATACTACAAAACTCATGACATCAACCTCATTAGTGGCTGTCGCTGAAGGACATGATCATACGTCATCCTGTCAGTCAAACTATGTAACTATCATAAGAATCAATAACTTCCACAATATGTGCTCCACATTATCATCTACGGAATAATACCTCATCCAATCGAACTAGTAAGTAATTCCCAACTTATTCCTGACAGCAAATTTCCTCCCAAAATGGCCGTGACCTCTTTGTTTACAAGTTTTTGGGAGTTTAAGTTGTTGTTGTCATGTGATTTGCATTTGAATGGCGGAAGCGGGAATTCATGAGATCAGATGGGACCAACTGTACCTCATGTTTGTTTCATACAGATTACAAAACCAGAGAACATTTGATTTTACTGTAAATGTAGTCGGTTCATTTAAACGTTGATTTCAAGTTTTATGTAAATATGTTTCTCATGTCTGTTAGGAGTTTTCTGATCCCAGAGAGTTCATAACAACGAACCTGCAGAAACTGTAGTAAAAACATATGACTGGAACGAGCCCCTCCCCTGGAGAATCGTAAGTCTATAGGAATCGATGATTGGCTCCTTTATTAGAAGGTGGGGCTTCCTTCGATAGAGTGGCCATATTGACTGTTACATTTTTCTCTATTCAACACTATTGATACGTCTTGTGTATTTTATAGTCTTTGTTCTAGTGAGAGTAGTGAGAGAAAAGCTATTATATAATCACCATTGACCACTGGCAGTTTTGGAAAGATGTTTCAAACTCCTGAAAATTATTTGTCCCGATTTGAACCGAAATGGCCTTACACCATGTTTTCTTTTTCGATTTTACTTGAAGTATATCAGAGTCTTTAAGGCCTTTTACCAGAATGAAGTGCAAGGTCAGTTCAACTGAATCAAAATGAATAATACATCAGACATAAATCTGACCTCAAAGCTTGTAGCAATGGCGAGTTGCAGTTCATGTGAAGTACCATGTGTACCTGTTTTCTTTCTCATCTGATCTAATGTCAGAGCATCTTTTCTCTTTTATGTTATTTGTATTATATCATGATTATCAAGTGTATTGAGAGTCTTTGTAAAGCACATTGTTAAGAATGTTTTGGCAAGACTATTACTGCAGCATAGCCAGCGTTTCTCATATGAGACAGCTGAATTACTCATTTGTGTTGGTGTGAGCCAAAGAGAAAAACTTTATTATTATTTAGTGAAGAAAAAACAAGAGAAAAGACTGAGAGGTAAACATGCATTCGCAGTTCCTCTGTCTGAGGTGAGTAGTTATTGAAATGACCTACAGACTGCATCATGGGAAATTCCTTTTCAGTATGACCTATGTTAAATATAGACAGCAAAGACAGAAACTAGTCCATTTTGACTGGGACACCACTTGAGGAATTTTAACCTTTTAATGTGACTCTGTGAATGTAGGTTACTGATGTTTGAACACTAAGGCAGGACATGCACTAGCACATTTTATAAGGAAGTGCTGCACGTGCACTCTGATTTAACATTAAAACCATTCATATGTGTCCTAAATTTGGGTTACTGTCAAAATATGTTAGTTCTGCCCTCTCAATGACAACATACTCATTGCTAAAAAATGACAAACAATGATTAGCTGAAGTGACATCTAAAAACGTCAAAAAACACAATCTAACAGTGACCATCACAACATATAAAAAGTGTAAAATGTGTAAAATGCGCAGACAACAAAAACAAACTTAATTCAACATACAGTCTTACATTATCTTATAAAATTTAGCATATCAAGACAAGATACTGAACTCTTAGTCTCTTATCCTTCATAAGTTATAGCCTATGGGACAAATATGGCATTCACTGACTATCTGTTTTGACCTCAAAGCCTGGATGAAGTGATATTAAAACAGTAAAATATCGGAGTTATTGTGTTAATGTGTTATTAATCACACAACCAAATTTTAACTTTATATATATAAACACCAATTATATATAATTAAAATTATCAAAATCTTTGTAAAACAGGCAGGACTATCTCCACTCAAATGCTGGTTGAACTGTCAAATACCGCTACAACTTGAATGGATGCTACCTCTAGTAGCTTTAGCTTAATTGGCTCTAAATAAGTGTGCTCAAATAAACAACAACGAGTGATTTGAAACTTTCACTCATGGTTGTTTAGCAATGGTAGAGTTTTCATGTCCCCGTATTTCCTCCGGGTGCTCCGGTTTTCCCCACAGTCCAAACACATGAGGTAAAGGTGAATTGAATAAACTAAATTGGCCATAGTGTATGAGTGTGAATGAGAGAGTGCATGGGTGTTTCCCAGTACTGGGTTGCGGCTGGAAGGGAATCCACTGTGTAAAACATATGCCGGAATAGTTGGCGCTTTATTTCACTGTGGTGACCTCTGATAAATCAGAGACTAAGTCGAAAGAAAATGAATGAATGAATGTATTCTGATAGCTAGCAAAATGTAGATTGTAGTAGTGACTGGTGACAGTAATTCATGTTTGAGTGGGAGAACCACTGATGCTAATATACAGTGTTACAGGGGCACGTTAGGACCAGTGGCTCCATGCTTGGTGGCTCTATTGCATTTCCAAGCCACCTTTCTATCTACGCCCAAAAAAAATGTAAGATTCAGTACTACATACTCAAGAGATTGTGTAATGTGTATCAGAAATATATTTTAACATCTCAGTCTCAGAATTCTCTTTACCCGGACAACAGCACTTTGTGGGCCTAAAAAAACAAACAATATTCCATAGTGGACGTTTTGAAAATGATTAAATTTTCATCTCTAAAAAAATCTTTAAAAAAATGTGAATGTGATGATGTCATCTGCATGTGTATTATGTGTTCTGTCTATAAGCAAGCTAAAGTGTTTCTTTACAAAGTGACAATGCAAAATAATTGTCTGGTCTGCATAATACAACATTTGTTTTTTCTTTTTCTTTTGGTTGGTTGGTTTTGTGGTTTTGGTGTTGTCTGCATGTAAAACTTCTCAAAAATGCAAAATGAGTCTAACTCTGCACTGTTGTTGATTTGAATTATTCCCCTGTAGCCAATATTGAATATCATCTGTCACTCCAGGACTTTTTTCCCTTACTGCTCCATCAGAAAACGGATGAAAAATTCTAAGCAAGTTCAGTAATGCATGCAAGGCCTGCATATGGAAGAAGCTCAGTGAAATATGCGTAAATGAACTGTGAACAACTTTTAGTAGACATTTACACCCAGACAAGCTTTTTTTCATGCTTATGAGTTCAAACCTGCTGCATTGCCTCAGACATTTAGTGTCACATCTGTCTATTATTCTGGCAAATCCTTGTGAATTTTTGCAAGGCAAGAAAATGGTGTAGTTTTGTGGACACGCTTATATATATATGACTAAACTAACTGACGAATGCTCTTATTTACTCATCTGTATTAGCAGACCAATCTGAGTGTCTAAGCTTTAAAGGTCCCCAAAATACACAATGACATTCTCAACTTGCTCATTCTCATCTTTGCATTTCCTTCATTGCTGCACCAACTAACTAAAACAATGTTTGGAAATGAGTCAGACATTTTCCCATCAGTTCAAGTGGAGTGTCATTCAGTTTTTGTCTCTGTCTATGAATGCTTGGCAATCATTTTTGTGATGATGCAGATTTGTTTTAATATTTCACAATTAATTTTTGCAGGTTAAAAAACAATGTATTCCCTTTTTTTGTAATATTCAAAATACTCCCACACAGCACTTGTGTGCTTTGCTTTGTGCCAAATGTCAGTCTGCAGGTCTATAAATTCTGTTCTTGCATTTTGCTTTGTGTGGGTGTGACAGTAAACATATTTTTTGGTATTGTATTTAATATCGAAGATTATAGGACAAAATGTATGATTTATTGTAGAAAAGAAAATGTACGTTTTTTTTTTTGCTTTTTACATTCAGGTAAATATTTATAAAAACTAATAAATCAAATTAGTTACATTAGTCACTGATTGTATGTAACATAAAAAATATATACTTTATTTTAAAGCACATTGTCTGATTATTTAACAATTTTTCCCCCTTAGATTAATTAACAACAACAACAACAACAACAACAACAACAACAACAATAAAACATTAAACAGAAAAAAATACTTTTTTTAAAAATTTTGAAAATCTCCTCACATTCAGTTATTGTTTTCATTATCTTTATAGATCTTTAAACAATATGCTTTATCAACACCAACATCTGGTGAGCAGTATACATTTATAATTTCACATATATTTATTTCTGCCAATTTTTACACAATGTTTAAATGTTTAACAAATCTACTAATATAATTTTAAAACATTATGTATTGGCTAAATAAAATACTATGAACCATATAGTGCATAGCTGCCAAACAATATGAAAAGCAACTGATATCACATAAACCTGCTTGTCCACTTAACTAATTTTGCCTTGAAAAGTAGCACGTATAAAAATATTCAAGGGCATTAACCAATGTGAGCAGTCACAAAAGCCCCAAAGCACTATTCAGTCTTAAAGGACATACACAGAGCAGTTTTCTACAGATTTCATAAAACTGTCTGATTGTTAAGTCTATTACAAGAAATAAGAGCACTGCATTTATTTGCATGCGCCTGACCCATGACATGCTGCTGGATATGGTTTTAAGAATCAAATAATAAGAAACACAAAGAACTGAGCGAAAAACCAAACCAGCCAATAAAAATCGGATTATGACCTTATGTGAACCATATGAGCATTGTTTGCAGGACAGTCTCCTGACGTACAAACCTCTCTGAACAAAGACACACAAACCCAAACACATCTTTAGGGAGCATCACTGGCTCTGTGCCTGGAAAGAAACCACCCCAAGCCACCCCGAACACAGAATCTGAAAATGTATATACACAGTAAAATAAAAAAATAATAAAATCACACTAGTTGCAAGCTTTTTTCTGGCAAAAGCCCAGATTTCAAAGCCTCAAACCAGGGCACATTACTCAATAATTTATCTCCCCTTTTGCTGCATAATTTACATGTGACTGAATTCAGGAATAGGTATTTAAAAAGAAAGTCTCCTCTAGTTAAAACATCACAAAACAGCTCAGACAAACATCCTGATATGTTGTTGTGAATCGAAACGAGGGTTTTTACTGTGGCAAATTATATTTAAGACTTCAATCCAAGGCATAAACACCTGCGGAAACTGCGTTCACCCTTATTTAAAATGAAAAAAAAAATTATAATAATAAATACAGTTTAGAGCTGGAGAAGATTAGGCTGTGTGTGACTTCCATGACTTCAAAGAAGCGTTCGTGCTTTAAAAAGATATGTCACACTGTTAACTGTTAACCTTTGATATAGAGTCTGATATTATTAAAAACAGCCATTAAACAAGCAATGCATTTTACTGTAGCTGGCAGGTAGTTGGTGGTAGGGCTTAAAAGTCCCTTCAAGCAACATAGTTGTGGCTCTGGAACTATAAACAAAAAACTGTTCTTCAGATTTCAAGTGCAGCTGTGAAAGATTTTAAGTATTAGATATGACTAACAATAAAAAAGTCTCATTGATGTCTTGTTTGAAGGAACAATTCTTGGAATTCAGAAACTCTCAACACAGGCTCATTGAAAATATCTCAGCTTACATATTTTTTTTTTGTGAAATGTAAAATACGTTCCTTGTTCCCTCGTTGCACGTTTCAAATGTCAAATCCACCAGAGAGTGCAGTCTACACTTTTGAGAATCCGAAATAAAAAAAATAGGGTGCATTTTGTTGTATGCTTCAGATACAAGTCCTTCTTGTACATGTCCATGAGAAGGCGGGGCTTGTCATACAAATCACCAAGCGAACCACTAACCTAATCTCTTCCCTAAGTGTTTTCAAAAGCAAACAGAAGAGAAAAGTACCTTGGTTTTACATTGATTTTGACCTCTTTTGTGGAATCGCGGTTCACCGAACTCAAACCTGATCACAAGTACAAAATCGCAGTGAGCAACCGAGCCAACTGACCACCAGAAAAGTTGTCCATATGGAGATAGATACGTGAGAAAAATGCATTTGACTACTGTTTTGTGATATTTATTTGGTAGAACATTACTCTTTAAAGAGGTGGTCCACTACGATATCATATTTTAAACTTTAGTTCATGTGTAATGTAGCTGTGTGAACATAAACAACATCTCAAACAAAAGCTGTTTGTGTCATACTGCACAATAGCATTCATTTTACCTAGAAACTGCAGTCAAATGTATGTTGAAGCAGGTATGTAGAGCTTGTGTTGGAAACACTTGTTATTAGTGATACTGGTGGCCGTTATGTGAACTGCAGTCAATGACATATTGATTTAGTTCACTCTTGTGTGCAAGCCATAATCAACAGAATGAACCCGACTACAGCCCCTGATATGCTCACGTGGGAATTTATTTTCTTTTTTCTTTTTTTGCTTAGAAGTTGGAAATGATAGGAGTTATATGCATACAACAGTAGTTAAGAAAGCATTTGATCAAAGTGATGTGGACATATGATGAAAGTTCAAGGTAAAAAAAAACTGATATTTTAGACTGCATCATTTTGGCTTTGTGAAATTGTACTTTGAATATGTGAATTTAATGTTCACTTCTTAGCTTGACATATTTTAGTACAGAATGCCTCTTTTGGCATTAACCTGAACAATAAAAGCATTTTTTTTTATTGAGCTATATTGATTTTCCTTTTGATTTTCTAGTTGAAAACATCATGAGTCTTTCACATACAAATCAGTCTAAAGTCTTTCATAGACAACTTATAGATAATTGTGGACTGTGTAGTGTGTATATATATATATATATATATATATATAT